>CH002516.1:297011-317992 GCA_000149265.1 Ciona savignyi
CTATATATAAAATACTATTTCCCACAATAAAATTGACCTTGAGGAAGTCTTTAATAATATTTATTTAAAAAACAACCTCTCGGAAACTATGAAATCGTCAATAGTTAAATTAATCCATAAAAAAGATGATAAAACTAATTTAAAAAATTGGCGTCCAATATCTATTCTTAACTGTGATTACAAAATTTTAAGCAAAATAATTAGTAATCGACTTAAGACTTTAATCCCAAAAATAATAAGTCCAAATCAAAAATGCGGAATAAAAGAACGACGGATTAATGATGCGTTATATAATATTCAAGGTGTTATAGATTCTGGAAAATACTTTAATAAAAACTTAACTATATTAGCGATTGATTTTGAAAAGGCCTTTGACAGAACTGATCCCAAATTCATAATTAAAATTTGTGAAAAAATAAATCTCCCGAAAAATATTATAAATTGGATAAAGATAATGTACAATGATATTAATAGTAAAATTGAAATTAATGGTACTTTTACGAATAATATAAAAATTAAACGAGGCATTAGACAAGGCTGTCCGTTAAGTATGCTGCTCTTTTTAATTAATATGGAGGTTCTAACCCGTAAAATTAATAATAACAAAAACATAATTGGTTATCGCCTAAATAAAATTGAAATAAAAACGGAACAATACGCGGATGATCTTACAATATTCTCTGGAGACAAATCCTCAATTAAACATATATTTCATGAATTAGACAATTACGAAAAAGTATCCGACCAAACAATTAACTTCACTAAGTCCCAAATAATTAGTAATGATATATTATCTATTAATGAAATAAAAAATATTCGGCCCAATATCCACATAACAGATACTATTAAAATCTTGGGAATTTATTTTAACTTAAAGGATAAATGCATAAACCAAAATTGGGAAAAAGCTACAAAAACTATAACTAATATATTAAATATCAATAAAAAGCGTAAACTAACATTAAAAGGTAAAAAAGCAATAATTAACACTCTTATATTACCAACGATTAATATGTTTGGTGACCTATTTCAAATTAACAAAGCTACTGTAAATAAAATTATTAATCAAATATTTAATTTCATTTGGTTCCCTTTTAAATTTGAATTTATGAAACGAAATAAACTATATGCCCTCTATAAAAATGGAGGATTACAATTTCCCGAAATAAAAACAAAACTAGATGCTCTTAAAGCAACCAGGTTATTTAAATTAAAAAATATATACCAAATAACTGAAATATGGCAGGAATGGGCTCGTTTTAATTTTGGCTCTACAATGAAGAAAATAAATAATTCCCTATATACTAATAGTCTTCCAAACAAAGATTTTCCAGAACCCTTTTTTAGAAATTTACGCCATATTTTTTATAAATTGACCAAAGAAAATTATGACTGGAATAATGGAAAAACTAGAGATTTTTATAACGCCTTAATTGCGGAAATAGCGATTACAACGGAAATTAAAAACAACGACTGTGTTATCCCCTGGAAAAATATTAGCTTTCAGAATAAATCCATAAACAATTTTTTTACTAATACTGATAGAGATATCGCTTATAAATTAGCCCAAAAAATAATTCCTCATGGTTTTTGGTTTGAATCACGGAAAATTAGTAATATACATGACGGTAAAACTATAATAAGGCAATGCAAATTTTGTAGACACGGAACCGATACCTTCGACCACATTTTTCTTAAATGTAAAACCGTTAAAATTATAATAGAAAAACTTTTCCAATATTCGAATAATATTTCTACTAAGAATTATAGTAGGGACGAATAATCTAATTCCTTATATAATAAAGGTAATAACTCGCAAAAACGTGATCTTTTAGTAATTAAAATTTTATCCATTGGCAAAAAGGAAATATTACGAGAAAAACAAAAATTAGATATACAAAATATATATCTATGGGATAATATTGAATTTTCGCGAAAAATACTATGGATTGTTAAAATAAAATTTAAACAATCAATTAGAAAACTACTTACTTATTTTAATCTTAAATATATTTATGAGAAACTATATCTTAAAAATAATTTTACGCCCTATGACGAAACGTAATTTAAAATCTTAAACGTTTTAACTTAAACCAAATTATACTTATATACCAATATATTAACTAATATAATAATAAATATAATATATTAATTTATTTTTATTTTTTATTTATTTTTATTTTTGTTATTTTTTTGACAGGGTGCAAAACTATGGACTTGGCTTTTAAATGTAAGAATTTGAATAAAAACTATGTTCCAAAATAACTAACTACTTACAAAGCAGGGACTTTCGCTTGAGGGATGCAGCTTTTCTTCAATATTCTTCTTTAATTCCTCACAGCAACGACCACGTATGTTTAGTTCCAACGATCATCAAAGACCTGAAAAATTTGTAAAACTGCTTAATTGATCTTGCAAATATGTAAATATATAAAATGTAAATATGTAAAATGTAAATTTTCTAAAACAATCGTATCGTATTATCCTTTTTGTGTTACCGCTGGTTATGTCACACTATTACACATTATTATGTACGGCCGGAAATCCGGATGCGTATCAGTCGCCCAATAAAAAAAAAAAAAAAAAAAAAAAAAAAAAAAAAAAAAAAAAAAAAAAAAAAAATTGGCCCCCTTTGAATAAAACCCACAAAACCGGACATGCTTCCCTTTTTTCGGCTCGGGCCACCCCCCAGCCCGCCCAAGCCTTGTTTACTATCCCCAGTCAAGCCCGGCCAAAAATCCGGACAACCTTTTGTTGCACATAAACAGGCCTCAGGCAATTTGGGACAAATACTTCTTAATCAAATGACCACCCGCCCTTTCTTTCTTTACGTCATACCTTGAGCGTTTCCCAAAATGCTTCTGGGGTTTTCAAGGGGATGACGTCACCCTTATCACAGATGCTGATAATTAAAATGGTTTAAATGGACGATCGCCGCTATTGCCTTCCCCCGTAAAAAGGAAAAATCAAAATTAAGTCCTTTCTTCCGACATAATGTATGCGTTTCATATTAAAAGTTTGTTAATAGAGAATATACAAAACATTTTTAGTAAGACAAGTGTGTTAATAATAAGAAAATATGTGTCAAAGGTTGATTCTGGCTTAATGCAATTGTTAAAAATCCCGATGCAGCAACACATTTTGTTTAAAACACCATTATAGGGACGTTATTTTCATATTTTTGCTTGATACATATAAGCCGTTTGGCTGTTTTCGCATATAGCAACGATTTGCTTAAGTAACCTGGGCGGTAATATTAAGCAATAAAGAGACATAATAGATTTGCGATTGCGCAGTGATCTCTTCAGGTTATTTTCCCTGGACTAATAGACATTTGTAAATCAAGCAATATAAAATACCATATCAAGGCGATAACAAAAATAACAGAATTATTGAGTTCTCATAAACTCTAGCAAATATATATGTGCCTTCTCGGGATTTAAATCAAATGCAATATTATATAGCCCACACTTAAACCTTTTCCACCATGATGTAGAAATGTGATGTGTAATGGTGTCGATTTGAACGGTTCTACATCAGTCTTCGCTCAGTTTCATAACTTTTGAAAAACTGAGAGCATCGCTGATTCAAAGTCTTTAAACTCCAACATTTGCTTGCTTTTATGCGACAAACAGAGCCTTCCAGTTTGGTATTGAGTGACCAACTGGTTGAAACAACATGGCTGAACAACGAATTGCGGCTCTTTGCTTGATATCTTCGCTGAATTTTCCTCATCGTGCTTGAAGGAAATGTTGAATAAGCATAAGTGGTGAGCTTTATTCAAAAGCTATTCTTCTAGCTCACTTGATTACTGCAGAAAGTTGAACAGACTTCTGTTTTCTCGTGAACAGTAGGGTCTGCTCGGTTGAAATCTTTGTATCCACTCTTCAGACTTGGGTAGGTTGCGTTTAAGTTCAAAATCACCGTCGGAAAGTCACCACTGCAACGTTTGACCCTTTATTCGAGGGGTTTACTGCAACGTTTGACGTTTGTCGTGGAGTTTTATGCAACGTTAAACGTTTATTGTCGAGGGGGTTTTACCCTCTGTGCTGCACCTTTGGCGTTATGGATGGACGCTCAGTGCTGCACTGCGTGGCTCGAATATACTGCTGCGATAATCCTCCGATCCGACTCCAAGATCGAGCACACGCTAGTGTGAAGTTAGTTGTTTATTGTCAAACGTTGTCAATATGACCACACGATTAAATCAATGCACTTTACTGGGAATCACAGCGACAGAATCGCGTCGGAAATACACACAGCGACAGAATCGCGTCGGAATAACTGCGCGGTGCGATTAATAGACAGTCCGTTTTCCTTGCGGCTTGTCAACTCGTTCTATGTTTAAACCGGCAGATGCGAATTTTGCCTTGTTCTTTTCTGTCAACTATGCCACAAAGTCTCAAAAACCTGGCGCTTAAGCGCGTCAGGTGGCAGTCACTTCGTTCTGCTCTGGTCAGCTACCAGTCCGTCCAAGCCTTGTTTTCTATCTCTAGTCAAATCCGGCCAAGAATCCGGACACATCCATAACACTTCGTCGCACAAGAATAGGCCTCAGGCAACTTGTGACGAATACGTCATAATCATCTGACCAACCGCACATTCTTTCATTACGTCATACCTTGAGCGTTTCCCAAGATGCTTCTGTGGTTTTCAAGTGGATGACGAACCTTATCGCAGATGCTGATAATTAAGATGGTTTACATGGACGATCACCGCATGTGGTTAAGTTATTGAATATTATTTATATAATAATCCGGCCCACCAAGAACTTCATTTTCCCACATCTGGCCCGCCAACTAGAAAAGTTGCCCACAACTGTGTTAAAGTGTTTTCATGTCAAACCATTTGTTCGAAAGATTTGATTTTTTGGCGTATTTTTAATTTGATTAAAAACACACAACAGAGCGTTATAACACTGTCATTCGTCAGAATACCACGTGCCACAGTCCGGTAATAATATATGAAACTACGGAAATACGAATATCAATACAAAAGGTAATTAAAAAGGGATGGTAAACCGCGGCGCCATTGGGGTGGATTATACCGATTACGACTATGTTTAACATAGTAACACACAGACTTACTGCTAATGGTGCAATATAGCTTAAATATACGACATGGCGTTTAGTCCAGATGTCAGTTAAAGCTCTGATAGCCTGTAGGAAACTGCAACTCGTGGTGGTCTTTATTTCTTTGATGGGGGGAGGTTATCGCGCTCTCTCTCTGTCCAGGTGCAGTTGTCTGCGTGGTTCACTCTCGGAGATTTGACTGACATTTGGTCGAAACAGTAATTCATATAATGATTTATTTGATTTGCAAAAGAAATAATGTGTGATCATTTGAATAATAAACAACTTTTGGTAAAGGAGTTTTTATTATAGTGGGCTTTACCAGAATATTTTTTGGGGTAATACGGAATTTATATAAAATAGTAGTATTATTATATATAGCGCAACTTTGATTAAATAATAGCAATGAGAGCGATTTTCTGCTGTCTATGCAGGGAAAATAGCAAAAAAGTTTTCGCGCGGAATCGATTTTCTACGTAGATGGTATCATATTAAAACTATCTACCTCTCAGTAAGTTTTAATGCGCACAGTGGCAGTTCAACTAACTTAATAATTACAAAAAAACAGTTAACAACGCTTTCGTTGGTCAATCGAACCTGGTGTCGGCATCCGACCTTTGATCGGGGATAGGCCGACCTACCCAATCTTATAAAAAATCCTTAGTTGCGGTTAGGATATAATAGTCTGGTTTGCGGCCAAAGGACCGATTTATAAAATAATTTTATCGTCCCGACGTAAACCATTTGACTTTCCTTACTCGCGTGGAATAATTGGTGAAACAAATATAACACTCAAGGTGTGTGTGCGCGTCTGGAAAATCAAATGATCTCCGCAATTATAGGCGTAACTAAAAAGTAGTTTAAAAATCAATTTAGTGAGGGCAGGCATAGATTCAACATGGCATTACGTACCGTAGCGGGATCTTATTAATCTTCTGTAAAACTAAATCATGCAAACAACAAAAAATCACATTTTAAACCTGAAAATTTTAATTGTGTGAAATGCATAAAATAAGTTTTAACGCAATTTTCGCTTTATGTTTTTAATTGATAACAGACTGTTTATACTAAAGAAACATAAGTGTACTCTCTCTTATCATTATCGTGAGCTTCCAGCTTTCGCACGTCATCAAAAAGATACACGCTTCTACTCATTTCAGCCAGGTACAAGTTGGACCAAGGCCAAGCAATCCTTACGTACACGCTAAGCCAAGATTGCTTAACAAATTAGGTTAAAAGATACGGATTAGCTTTCCTAACTGTAATTAATACACTCGATGCCGAATATAAAACTTTTGCTTAAAATACATCTTTAACTACCTGATAAAAGCGTCTGGTTGTTTCTTAAGTTGTTGTTTCATTAGAGCATATGATGTTAAATCGAAATCGCCCTTGTATAATCACAGATAAGGTGCGATCAAATATATACGCGATACACTATATATCGATTATATTAAAAATATATATCTATATATATTATATACGTTTTACCACAAACCATATTAAAATACAATATTTTGTATGTTGAAGTCCAATGTAAGGTTAAGCTTAATCTGTGCAGTTAAGTAGTGTGAATAAACGTTTAATCACTTGTTTGCTGTACATTTTCGCATCAGAAAATAAGCGTTTTGTGGACACGTTTCCGATCGCAAACGGATCTGCAAGAATTTTAATGATCGCGAAAAATCCCGATCGGCACAGCACTAGAAATTAACGTGTATGTAAACACAAAAAAGCTTTGTTCTCCCATTGCGACTCTTGTATGTCTTGCGCATTTGAATTGTAGTGCAGATAGGCAATTAATGTAGAAGATCTGATGATCGAAACGCGTAATAATCAGGTGATGCTGCATACTCCGGCAAAATGCCAAGGTAGGCTGGCCTACTCTGCACGCGTCGTTCGGCGCTACTGTATATATATATATATTTATATATAAATAATTTTTATATTCTTTAAATCGTTAGGCCGTGCGACGCACGGCCGCACGGCCGTACTTTACGCCACTGATCATAACCAAATGCTGTGTTAACCTACAGCAATATACTGTGCTTCCACACCATGTCGGTATGATCATCCAAAATCAAAATTTAAATTCCAATTGAAATCGCAATAATTAGAATAATTTTTTGATTCCAACGATTCGAAATTAAGTGCTCATAGTGAAACGATTTATTTTTACTTCAGCGATTATAATTAAAAATACTATGAAACATACATGTAATTATGTAACATTTGTAAGAATTGTTTTGGCATTTTAAAGAAATTATTGAATTTGGAATTTTGCTACAAATGAATAAATCAAACTGATTTGTATAAGGAACGCCCTAACACCATGTATGTATAGGATAGACATTATGCGTGATTTTGAATACCGGAGACCAAACCATTTCAACTTACAGTAATATATATCACACAAAAACGTAATCGATTCTGTTGATGAAAATTAAAATTATCAATCATATACACCACACTGTAATATCCCCGATAACCTGACAGTGGGTATGTGGTAATTTTAAGTTCTTCTGACAGTGGGTACGGTGTAAATTTAAGTCCTCATGTAATGTCAATTGTGTTTTCTCACAATTAAAACATAAATAATAGTGATACGCACAATTTGACATCCGACCGGAATGAACAATTTGCATTTCATCTCATCACTACTTGTTACCAATCCACATATGTCTATCTCTATGAATATCGTTTCCGTTCTGAACAATCGAAATGTACAAGGAAGACTTACCGAGGAAAGTTGTTGAACAGCTTCACATAAGATGATGCGACTTTGTACGGAAATCATCTCCTCGTCAATTCGTAGATGGCTGACATTATGCAAACAATCAGCCAAACAACTTGCTGCGTTCTCATCGAATTCAGATTGAATATCCAAGACAATCTGCAACAAGGATAAGGAGGTGATTCATATTAATTGTAACATCTCTATAGTGCCTTTTAAGTTCACATCGTTTGATGCTGTTGGTGCGTCGTCCTGATTTGCCCCTGATATTAGATCGGTTTTTCCACAAGGTCGTCACGTCACAACACGCCTTTATTGATTGCCTCGATTCCTCATTTCTTTCTTTTATTGTATTAGTACCGAACTACTGAAGTTGTTAGACCGAAATCTTTATACTGAACCGTAGTGATATTTGTAACCGAATCTTTCGTTACTTACCTGCAATCTAATCAGTTGGTAAGTTTCATGTTAAATTCTTTAAGCACTGATTTACCGAAGATATTTTGATTGTATTTATTTTATTTATAGAAAACCGCCATTAAAGACCGTAAAAGAATCGTGCGCGTTTGGCTGATTAACGAGAGACATCCGCGTTGATAGAAATCAACGCAGCACTAGCGTGATTCTGGGCGGAGTGCAGGTCGCCCACAAAAAAGAATCTACATTAAATTAAGGTATCATACGTTGGTTATATGGAACAATATACCCGATATGACATGGTACTTGCAGTTTGACTAAATCACAAAAATGGTTTTTGTCATGAGTATATATGAATTATTAACACGTGGAACTAAACATCATAAGGTACGTGTACTTTTATTCGCATCAACCACGCAACACCACAGCGGTATAAAAAATGCGTTAAAATTCGCCAGCACTTCAAATGCGGTAACTTCCGCCCTCTAAAGGCTTCCGAGCTATCATATATATTAGATATTAAGTACCACGTTGTTTAACATATTAGCTTCCACTGGACTACAGGGCGGCACGCCCTCCTTCGTCACACACGCTAAAATCCATTATTTAAAACTTTAAAAATAAAAATGTATATAAATATATTCTATTTGAATAAGGCAAGTATTTTTTTTACTTGCTTTATTCATTAGGTGAACGGTGCATAAATTCACTCTGCCCTGTTGTTCACGTTACTTCGGTAAGGTGCAACTCGAAGGGCTAGGTCTGAGCTGCGGAATCGCATCACCCTGTGGTAGTGCGGTTAACCAGCGCTGCCTCCAGCTACCCACTGGAGGGCGTGAATTTAGGTGTCGGGATACCTTAAGCAATAGAACCCCTCCCTACGTGGCTTGCACGCTGTGGAGAGATGCCTGCGAAAGGTGTCTCTTACAGCAACCACATACTAGGGAAACCTCCCCCAGTGGATTAATTTCCACATTGCACGAGGGGATCGGCCTAAGGCCACCAACTCGCACTAAGTGCACAATTTTGCTTTTTTTTGGCCAAAAAAATAAAATAAAAACAACCCAAAAAAAAAAAAAAAAATAAATATATGTGTGGAATAAAGTAGATAAAACGTTTGAAAAAAGGATCAGGGAGGGGTAAGGCCTGGTCGAATGGGAAGGGGTCTATCGGGAGGAAGGAGTTAATCGGTCGTTTGGAGCCTGCAGGATGTAGTTGTGCAAGGGGCTGTGAGACAGGGCGACCGGTACTTGGGGTAAATGGGAGTGGGGCAAAGGGTAGAATTTAGACTGAGTAGCTTTGAACAGAATTGATTTACAAGGGCCGACCGGATATTGAAACTAGCAGGGACTTTTTGGTTGATTTATATAAATATAATGCTACTCAGTGAATGCGGACGCCGTCCATTTTCTTTTAACCAGGCCGTTTGCACGATGGCCGGACCGTCACCGATGTTCAACAACGGGGCAAAAGAGGACGGATTCGTGCTATCAGTCGTGTACGGCGGGTGAGGGCCGACAGGGACTATTTTAAACGAGATAATAAGAAATGATAGAATGAATGGGTGGGAAGACGATACAAAGTAACCTCAGCACACCTCTGCGACTTAAGTCCATTGTTATAATGTAAAGAGGATGTCTAAACCGGTCGTGAAAGGCAAAAAGTGGCGGCTGGCGGGAAAAAAATATAAAAATATTTATAAAAGTAGTTATAAAATAGGTCATAGAAAAGTGTGATATAAAAATATTTATAACAATTTGAACACGCTTTAAAATTTAGTAATATATACATTTTAAAAAGGGATTTTGTTTTTAAAGGTAAAAGCCAGTAACATAAAATGATCATGCTTTGGAAGGGTGTGGTCCTTAGTGAATCGCGCCTTGTGAAATAGTGATTCGTGCTTTTGACATTTTTCACGATTTGTGTTTAGTGTTTGGGCGGGGACTCGTGCATCTACTGGGCACATACAAAAATAAACCCACTCTGCTGTGATCTGATTAGTGGAAGCTGTCATCGCTGACATTGCAATTGCAAATAAATACGCTGAAAAATCTATCGACGAAGGTCGCTTGACCCAGGCAATGGCGGCAGAATGGCAGTGCACGTGGAGACACTGGATCAGCTTCGGACGATTTTGGTTGGTAATGAGGACGAACCTGACAGTGGAACCACCAAGGAGGTCCTCGCTCCACGAGGCACCTAACTGACGACTCGAGATGCGGATTCGAGTCCCGAATTCCGACAGCAGGTTTATGCCAGGCTTTCGGCCTGCGGAGATTGCTGCGACGAGTGGATCCGGCGACGTCAGAATTTTGAACCCCTGGGCGACAGTTAATATGTGATTATCGTCAACCAGAGACAGTACACCAAGACCCCCTAAATCCTGCGGGGTGTGAAACACCGCCTGACAGGAGGGCTTGGTCAAGTGAAACTCCACCCTCAAACACTCGCGCACACGTCGATCGAGCACCATCAGATCCAACTGCGCAAGGGGGTCGGACTCTAAGATGAAAACTGAGACTGGGTAGCAGGAAGCGCTTTAGAGCGATCAGCTTTTGATGTTAGAGCAATCAGCTTTTGTGTGAGAAACGACTTAAACAGCAACTGAAGGCTGTGAAATGGGAGACCAGCTGGGAATTCGTGTGGGGGACATGACTTACGCCAGTCATGGCGCCCTGGTAGTTGTAATGTTTATCAGGCCCCTAACTGGGGGATCTCAACTCCGTCTAACAGGAGTTAATTACCGCCAAGCAAAACCCTCTTGCCCCCACGCAACACTCTCCAGCCGATCAATCCACACTTCGCCTGGTTGAATTGCAGGCCGGCCCATCGACCGAAGCGCTCACACACTGCAAGCTAAAGCAGCATCTGGTCGCGATCTTTCGTGGCTACTACCAGATCGTCAGCGTATGCCAGGACCTTAATGAGCTTGCCGTCAGCGCAGGCCATTCGGTAGCCATCGTTCCCTGCACTCAGCCCAACGACTAGGACTCCCATTACCAAGTTGAAAAGGATACCGGACAGGGGACAACCCTGCCGGACCCCACGACCGCAGGGTATCTCCTCCGTAGACCCGGCCGAGGTTCTAATTCGGCACGAGGTTCCGGAGTAGACGTCCCGGATCGCGTCAACGAGGTACGTCGGGGCTTCAAAGTGCTCAAGAACCTCAAACATGCTTTCATGCCGGACAGATCCAAACGCGTTTGGGACGTCAAAAAAGACAGCAAGTAGATGTTTCATGCTCATCACTTGAACAGTTACTTCATCGCGATAAACACACAATATTTATGAGGTCCATAATATTAAACAACCGAGAATGTAGAAGTAGCATTATAATGATGAATTATGCTATGCACCAGTATCACGCTTGACGCTTGGGATGTATAAAGTAAAATTGCCAAAACTTAACAATTGAAAATCGAAAACCGTTATCGAATTTTTAAAACCCAAAAAAATCTTTGTTTTAATTAATTTCAAAAGACATCACAAACTAGAGAGTGTCAACCACGTGTTTAACCACCACTATTTGTAAAACACATGTTGTGTACCCTAGCCTATATTCATGCTACAGGGTCCCTAACCATCAATTTGTCTTTTATACACCAAGTATGTAGTTTGTTTCTGCAAGCATAAACGCATGGGTCCCATAGTTAACAAACCAAACTTAATTTCCATGTTTAGTTAAATAAAGAATAAACGTTTTAAATTTACGAACATTTTACCACAAATGTTTTAAATTATAGCTTCTTTTCAAGCGCTAATAAAAAAATAAAATAAAGCTAAATTTCAAAAACGGCCAGATTTAGGCATGCCTGCCACAATCAAAATTTAGGAACATATCTTTGTTTTCATGGAAAATAACCTAATTAAATGTTTTCTTTTTTTAATTGGCACAAAGTGTCTAATGTTTTAACATTTTACCAAATTTTATTAAAATTAGAGCAAGCGCTATGGCCACAAAATAATTTATTAGAAAAAAACCGTTTTGATTTTTAACGTTCGAGGGGAATTGATCTAGATTCATTACCCAACTTTTTGCAACAAATGTCCAATTTTCATTGCGATTTAATTACTCCTTTTGGTAGATGTCGGGGCGATATGGCATGCTTGTCACAATCATGATTTGAGAACAAAATCCTATTTTTTTAGGTATTTCCCTAGTTAATTTCATTATTTCTTCTAAGTGTTAAATCAGTGACTAATGCACTTACATTCCACAAAATCTAATTTAAATTGTAACAGCCGTTCAAGCGCTATAACCAAAAAAGGCAATTTATTTAGAAAAAAATAGCGTTTTGGTTTTTAACATCCCAGGGGAATTTCCCTTGATTTATCACCCACAATTTTGGTTTCTGCATATTTATACCATGTTGTATTACAAATGTCCAATTTTTATTGCGCTTTAATTTTTCCTTCTGGTAGATGTCGGGGCGACATGGCATGCTAGTCACAATCATGATTTTAGAACATATCCTATTTTTTAGGGTATTTCCCTAGGTAATTTTTTTATTTCTGTTAAGTGTTGAATCAGTCACTAACACACTTACTTTTCACCAAATATGATTCACATTAGAGCAGCCGTTCAAGCGCTATGCCACAAAAAGCTAAATTTTTCATAAAAAATACCGTTTTGGTTTTTAACCTCCCAGGGGAATTCCCCTAGATTTATTACCTAAAATTTTAGTTTCTGCATATCTAGACCATGTTGTCTAACGAATGGCTAAGTTTCATTATGATTCGATTATTCCTTCTGGTAGATGTCGGGGCGCCATGCCATGCCAGTCAAACCTTTTTAGTAAAACAGTGTAACAAATAAACAATGTGTATTAAATAAACATCATGAATTTGTAATTTTCCTACTGCATGTAAAACCTGGTTATAACCCGAACGTACATGCATATGTACATGACCTTCTTACTTCCTAATTAGGATATATTGATGATTAAGATAAATTTCTAATTCTTATTAAACGCAGTCTCATTACAGTGTTTCGGTTGGTTTATTACATCACAGACCTTTAAAACAGTTTTCTTTCTTCACTGATTTATATGCATTATAATTATATTTGAAAGAATAATTTAGAGTATTCATTTGTTCTACCACATACATTTTAATTGAAACCAAATTTATTCCTATTTTATTCCTATTTTTGATTTATTTATTTAGTTTCCTGCTAAAATTGGCAAAGAGCTAGATAACTTCTTGCCAAAATCGTGTAAATTGATGTCGTGTTCTAGTCAGTAAATTAAATTCCAACATAAAATCAATAGGGTCAACCACGTATTTATCATTACTATTTGTAAAACCACGTTTTGTATATTTATGTTTGAATAAAAATGAAATATAACACGAGCAGAATTTAGAATACCAGGTGCTCATGCTCGGATTACTTAAGCTATTGCAGCATGTTGTGTACGATAGAACTGCTTTACAACAACACTGTAATAGCTGCGGTACAGTTGTGTAAATATACACATCTATAATAAAGCAGTGATTGATGTGGGGCTACTTGAGGTATGGTTCACAATATTTACCTTGTTCGGTCGATCATTGATAGCTGTGCACAAATCCCGCATACAATCGTTTAGTTGTTTGCAATCCCATAATCGAAGTTCATCAATATGTTGAATATGAGGAACCAGGTATTCAGCTACATTTCCCAGCTTTGTTCCATTCAACAATAACTTCTTGATCTAGAATAAAAATGTTGTTTGCCAGCAATTTCAAATGAATCAACACTTTGTATAATGTACAAGAAGATAGGGCCAAGGTGGTTAACACACGGTCGATCGTCTGATCACCTCGCGCCTACCGTCGGGTTACCAGAGCTGTTGCAGTGTGTTGTGTATGATAGACACGTTCCTTCAATTTGGTAGAACCCAATAATCCACTGGGTTCAGGCAATGGCCGTTAAGTGTCTTGCCTAAGAACACAACCGTCTAGCTAGCGACCAGTTTCGCACCTGCAACCTTTTGATTGAAAGGCAACGCACTAAACTGCTAGACTAACTGGCCGGACTACATCGGTATACATACAGCTTAAGATGATAAATGTCAATTTCTTTCTTTCTTTTTTTTTAAATAAATGTCAATATCAATTTGCTACCATGACATGAAATAACTCTTCACAGATTATCTGAATATATAAACAATGATTATCTGATAACTTCATCAAACAGATGTGAAACTGATGCGAGATAATGATCGAATTTAAATAAAGTGGAAGTGGGTAGTTCGACCACTAGGTGTCAGTAGCTCAAGGACTAAAATTTTAACCGTTGTTTTATTTTTTGTTATCATTTAATCTTAGCATGAGCATTATGCATAGTAGTCATCTGTGTCTGCATTTTTGTACAAATTTTAATACAACCGACTAACTAGTGACCAGTTTTGTACCTGCAACCGTTCCGCTAGAAGTTGACGCAATAATCCACCAATCTATGTGGTTGGATAAATTTAATACATTAAACCCATGTACACATATATAGCCACCACCTTCCTATGAATATTCAGTCAATACTCGGCCATTACTTAAATCACCAATCTTAACAATTGGACTAAGCATGTCGGCTTTACTTAGTTTAAAAGATAAATGCTACTGAAATGATTTCGTAGTTGTAAATCATTAACTTTATTATAAGCTCAAACGAAATTATAACGAAACATAATATCTGCAATAAAGAAAAAGGTACAAATAACTGCGAACGTAAATATGTCACCATGCTAACACAATCGAGCTGACTGCAGGTTAGAAGTCGCACAGCACAACATAAAGGGGAAAAAAGCAAGGCGTGTAATTAACGTGAGCGCGCAGCGGCAATGTTAATTATTACAATTCACGTCATTCTCCCATCCTTTAAATCAGGAATAGTTGTAAACAATAGCAATCACAAACATAACATCATTTTAAATCAAGAATAATCGTAAACGATAGCAATCACAATACATAAGTTCAGTATCTCGCCAGTGGTACACCTTTATTAACACGAGACGAACGCCTTAACATAATCTCATTGTCCATCCCAGTAGTTTCAGAGTCGCCCGATGTAAAGGATCGATCTAAATCATTTGTATCTGTATTTACAACAGATTCCTTAGAGTGGGGTGCATCGCCCGCTTCTCGCTTAGGGTTTGTACATGGTTGTATAGGGTCGTCAATGTTAGCGCGTTCAAAACAGTTACTTTGTGGACAGGGAATAAGATCACGCAAAGAAACGGTGGCCTCACAACCATTTGGAAATCGCACGTTTGCGTAAGTAGGGTTGATTCCAATCAGTTTAACCTCATCCGTTAAAGGATCACTTTTGTGTGTTCGTACGAACCGTCGAAGATGAACCGTTCCAGGTACCGTCATCCATGAGGGAATAGATGTACCTGTGAAAGAACGACGCTGGAAATTAAAGAAACGCTCGTGGGGCGTTGAGTTGGTAGCAGTACAAACAAGTGACCTGATCGAATGAAGTGCGTCAGCTAAAACAGATTCCCATTCTGACAGTGGTAATAGATGAGTTCTTACTGCCAACTGGATCGTTTTCCACACGGTTCCAACTGTTTTCTCCGCTTGGCCATTTCCCAATGAATGGTATATGCTTGACTTACTGGAAGCAATGCCTCTTTGTATAAGACAGTTCCTTAACCCGGTTGATGCGAATGCTGGACCGTTATCGGAGTGAATGAAGCCAGGCATCCCACATAGTGCGAAGAGCTTGTCCATACACTGTACAACAGTCGAGGTTGTCATGTCTTTGCAAGGAAATGCAAAAGGAAAACGAGAAAATTCGTCGACAATAATCAATAAGTATTTATTTTGGGTTGTAGATTGCAATGGGCCTTTAAAATCAATACTTATGCGTTCCATAGGTTGTGTTACTTTAATAAGTGTTCCTTCTGCTTGACGGTAAAATTGTGGCTTCACTTCTGCACAGATTTTACAAGCTAAACTCACTCGTTTAACTTCCGTCATGGAAAACGGCAAGTTTTTTATTCGTACGAAATGCATCATTCTTGACACACCTGGATGGCATAAATTGTTGTGCAGAAGTTCTAGATTAGACGAGGGTGACACAGATAAGACGAATGCTCTTGTGAATGAATCGGGTCCAACATTCTGCTGACCGGGGCGATATTTTATATCATAGGAGAAGGAAGCCAACTCCATGCGCCATTGTTGCACCTTGGTGCTCTTAATCTTAGAACGACGACGATTATCTAACATAATCGCTACAGAACGTTGATCAGTTATTAGTGTAAACTTACGTCTGTGTAATAAGTGCGACCACTTCCTGATTGCTTCTACGATGGCAGTTGCCTCCTTTTCGTAAGCGGGATAGAGAGTTTCATTCCCTTGCAATGTCCGAGACATGAAAGCGACGGGGCGGCCACCTTGATTTAACGTAGCGGACACAGCGATGTCGGAAGCATCGCACTCAACGACAAACGGGACACTCTCGTCGGTTGATTTTAACCCCGCATTTTCCAATTCCTCCTTCAACAACTCAAAGGCTGCTAGCGCATCAGGTGATAGGGGGAAGTTAGTTGCTTTTGCGAGTGGTCGAATTTTATCCGCAAAACAGCTAATCCACTTTGCGTAGTATGCAAACATTCCCAAAACTCTGCGAAGTGAACGAAAATCCCTTGGTGGTGGAAATTCTTTTAAAGGGCGCATTCTTTCCGGATCAGGCTTCACGATACCATTTCCAACAACATAACCGAGGATTTGTATGCACGGTACAGCAGTAATGGTTTTCGATTCATTTAGTGTAAGGTTCCTTCGGCGTACAGCTTTTAGGAACGTTTCTACATTACGATCGTGCTCCTCCTTGTTACGTCCAGCAACAGTAACATTGTCCAAGTAAGGAAATGTGTCTTTCAAGTTTTCTTCTTGAACAAACTCTGAAATTTTCCGTTGGAAAACGGAAACGCCGTTTTTGACACCAAATGGGATTCGGTAAATTCATACAACTCCCCGACAGCTTCGAATCCTGTGTATCTGAACTCAGATGGGATAATCGGAATCTGGTGGTATGCACTTTTCAGATCAAAGGTGCTAAAGATGCTATAGCTAGCCAGCTCGTTGACCATATCATCTATCCGGGAAAGCGGATAAGCATCTAATTTTAATAGTTTGTGAATAGTCTATGCACAAACGATTCTTGTGGCGGTTTGATGTATCTTTAACAACCACCACCTGTGCCCGCCATGGAGATGAGCTCGGTTGAATAATTCCTTCCTTCAGTAACTTGTCGATGTTTTTCTTAATGAATGCTTTGTCTTCCGCACTGAAACGTCGAGATTTTGTAGCGATTGGCTTGATCTGAGACTACTCGCATAGGTTTCAGTACGTCGGGTAATGAAGGCATTCCCGGTAGAGTTTTAATTTCGTTTAATTGAAATGATTTCGTAGTTGCAAATCATCAACTTTATTATAAGCTTAAACAAAATTATAACGAAACATAATATCTGCAATAAAGAAATAAGTACAAATAAGTGCGAACGTAAATATGTCACCATGCTAACACAATCGAGCTGACTGCAGGTTAGAAGTCGCGCAGCTCAACATAAAGGGAAAAAAAGCAAGGCGTGTAATTAACGTGAGCGCGCAGCGGAAATGTTAATTATTACAATTCACGTCACCTGCTAACACTGACACCATGTGTGGGGTATGACATAAGCTAATGGGGATATCACCCAACAACAAAAGCTTGGTTCAGTGTTTTCGTTTAATTACAGAGGTAGTTTAACTGTCACTGTGCGCTCGTAAACTTACTGCAAGGTAAGTAGTTTTAATATTCTACCATCTACATAACTTGTTTAAGCCAAATATGCAATCTTATTATTTTGTAAACACACCATGTATAAATACACCTCATTGGAACTGTCCAATTATGTTATTATTCTGCAGTTAAACTACTGCACATGGTGAATGGGACAACTAATAAACTGCTAACCTAAACCTCTTAACTAACTTCTATGATTTATAACTTTTAATCTGGTAATATCTTTGAACCGATAATTCTGGTGATTGAATCAAGTGATGGCATGAGGTCATTCACATGCACCAACTAAAACCATTCTTTCAATATTTGCATCATTGTGTCATTAATTTGACCTTAAAGTGTCCATACTGCGGCAATGCTACCATTGTTTACCAACACTGGCTTCATGCTACACATCAGGTTTAGTTTGATTTTATTATTTTACAATAGATACTTTAAACTGAAGTAGTATATTTCGAGCATCCAACCTGCTTGCATGTTAGCGTATGTTATAAACCTCACTAAATACCACAATTAACAATGAAACATTCCATTTCAAACCCAAATATTTAAAGACATCATCCCATCACAATACACCACTTGTTGAACACAATAGAAATCAACCACATTTTATCCGAACCTTCCCAGGTTGCAGTTGTAGGATTCGCTTCACATCTTCGGGATGATAATCTGCATCCACACTCCATGATGTTGCCCATTCAACACCATCATGTTTAGTACCCGATTCATCAAATATAAATAACTCCTGAGGAAATGCAATATTCAAGTTATAAACAAGACAGAATCATATATACGTACAATGCTCGAACTGCTCAATAAATATAAAATGGTTGTCTTTAAACTTTAACGTTAACGACCTCGTTCTATGTAGTAAAGCACAGAAAGAGGAATGAATTACAACGAACTTTTAGATTGACGGCGACGTCGGGGTGGTTTTATCACACAAAAAATGCCGTTCATAGATACTTTCTGTTTGGGGTTAGACTGGGGACTTTGCTATAATTGACCATAACAATGTGTAATTGGTAGCATTAGGTCTGGAATTCCACCTGAAAACGGGTCCTAACCGTTAGAATTATACATTTGTGCAATACTGGTTGATTATCGCAATAATGGTTGAAGGTTGCGTCTTGTCTACATAGCTTGCTAACATGGCTGTAGGTGGTTGGTGTCTCGTGTTATAACTCCCTACATTTCCCAAACTCCAGAGATAAACATGAGTATCCTTCCCCACTATGTCATGGGGGCTGCTAGGATTGGGATTGACCAGGTTGTGTCTTGTCGGCAGGGTGATGTTATTAATTTGGTTGTTCTTTCTTCTGCAGGAATGGTAATGGCTGCCAGCAGAGGCATGTAGTCCGTACCTGGTACTAGGCATCGGGACAACGGATGGAATTTGGAACGAGTAGCTTAAAATGAAATTGGTTTACAAGGAGCAAGTACGATACTTATTGGTGTGTACGACATCTACCGTACGTACATGCCTTTATGTCACAACTTCTTTCCCAATATTTTTTAACAAAATTATAGGTACGGCCAATCCGCCCGACATAAGTGACAATCACCACCAAGTCAGAACAATATTTTCCGCGTTGGCCAGGAAAGAAAAGCTTTTAGACGTCATTATTTATTAACGTAAAAGTTTTTAAGAATGCGGCTATCTCTTATTTAACCACGGTTCTATATTAAGCCCCACAATACACAAAATAGGAAGTTATATATACAAAAAAGCTAGGAAAAGGGCTTTTGAAATTCCTAGATTTTCAATGCGACTTGTGTGCGAGTCAACTGTAAATTAAACTTTTTTAGACAAAACTAATAGTGCGACCTATAGGCGAGTATATACGGTTTTCTAAGTAAGGTGGAACTAAAAAAAATATTCAAACATTAGTTTGTTTTGATGTCTAAAATTAGTAAGAATATCTTAAAAGACATTTGATTTGTTTAATTTTTTGTGTCTATAAGAAAAAAGTTATATAATGCATTATAACCTCTTTTAACTATGAATCTTTGCTGTATATTTGGTAAACAAATTAAGACGATAATTTTAACATTATTACCCAAAGAGCCCAAGTGAACTTATATCATTTATTCTAGATTCATTTAAAACATATATCATACACAACTTCACATGAAACTGAGGCTTACCTGGGGAGAAGGAAGTTGTTGTATTGCTTCTTGCAACATACGTTGACCTTCTGGTGAAAGTTTGTCCCATTTCAAATCCAGTTCCGATATTTTGCCAACACACCCAGCCAGACATTGTGCTGTGTGGTCATCCAACCTCCAATTGCTTCCCACGGTAAGTTTGATCTGTGTAGAACAGGAATGTTAAAACTCCACAATGAATATATCCTGTGATTAAATTATATGTTCAATAATCAACTATGAAACAAACTAATTTGAATATATATTTGAAATATAACCAGTTATAACAACTTAGTAGCTGGATTATTATGGGCAAAAAATGATTAGACATCTGTGCACATTTTATTAATAAAAAAGAAAAGTGGAATAAAAAAATAAAGTCATAACAGTGATTTTTGTATATATAATATTTTAATGCAATTCCGAAATTAATTTATCATTATAATCTTTGATCTGTGCGATATTAACCAAGCCGTCCACACGATGTCAGACCGTAACCGATGCTCTACAACATGGCGGAAGAGGACGGGTTTGTGTCACCCCATGTGTACAGGGGGGGGGGGGGATCTTAGTTTTAGTCGAATTGTGTTGAAGTGTAAATTAATCAACAAAGGAGACACAATGTGGCAAAAGACGATACACACATATTCAATGAATCGGTAAGATTTTTAAAAACATGGAAGAATTTAGGAATATTTGTGAAAACAAGTTTGAGAGACACACAAGTTGGCGTGATGTATTTTAAAGTCCGTCGTATCAAAATATCAAGCTTTGGGAGGGGAGTTGGGGAGACAGCACAAAGAGTTGCGAAAGGGATCGAAAAAGGAGTCAAAGC
>CH002516.1:321741-344992 GCA_000149265.1 Ciona savignyi
TGTGCTGCGTGGTCATCCAACCTCCCATAGCTTCTCACTGTAAGTTTAATCTGTGTAGAACAGGAATGTTAAAAACTCGTTACAGCAGGGTATGTTGGAACTCAACCAAATCAGGGAGTCACTGTGAACATAGGCAACTAAGGTGGTAGGATGGTTAACGCAACCGATACAATATACGCATTGTTATACAAGAACAGTCTTAGGGACGATCCCATGATGGGTATACCTATGGCCAGATTTAAAGACAAAATTGGCCTTTCATCTGTTCGGGCAACTAACTCTCTTCTTGCGGTTTATAAGCGAGGACGGGTTAATGTTGAGTTGTAATGCAATTCCCACATTTATTTATCATTATATTCTGTGTGGTATTAATTATTAAGCATCTTCTTTATATTTTGTATTGTTTTATAGGAATATTAAAAGTTTTGCAAAATTTTCTTTAAGGCTTATGTGCAGTAAATTTAATTTTAAAACCTTTACCATTTAAAATAATATACATTAGGTTTGGCGGCCAGCTCTGGCTATACCTACCCTAAATAATCGATTGGGGTATAAAGGTGTTAAACGACTGTTGTTTTGCTGTCTTTTTTCATTTTTTATTTTTAATAAAAGTCTCTGCTATGTGTTTCCAGTGTAAAAACAAAAATAAACCAAACTAGTTGGTTAGATGCACTGCCCAAGTACACCACACAAATGGATATGCCACATACACAATGTAATAGCTTGCTAACATGGCTGTAGGTGGTTGGTGTCTCGTGTTATAAATCCATACAGTTCCCAAACTCCAAGGATAAACATGAGTATCCTTCCCCACTATGTGATGGGGGCTGCTAGGATTGGGATTGACCAGGTTGTGTCTTGTCGGCAGGTGATGTCATTAATTTGGTGTTCTTTCTTCTGCAGGATGGAATGGTGCCAGGGGCATGTGTCCGACCTGGACTAGGGTCGGGACAACGGATGGAATTTGGACCGATTAGCTTAAATTAAAATTAGTTTACAGGAACAAGTTACTTATTGGTGTGTGGACGACATCTATTTTACTTTAACCAAGCCGCCCACACGTGGTCAGACCATCACCGATGCTCTACAACATGGCGGAAGAGGACGGGTTTATGTCACCCTATGTGTACAGGGGAGAGGGTCTTAGTGTTAGTCGAATTATTTTCAGGGGTAAATTAATTAACAAAGGAGACATAATGTGAAAAAAAGACGATACACACATATTCAATGCATCGATGAGATTTTTAAAAACATGGAAGAATTTAGGAATATTTGTTGAAACAAGTTTGAGAGACACACAAGTTGACGTGATGTATTTTAAAGTCAGCCGCATCAAAATATCAAGCTTTGGGAGGGGGTGTGGGGATCTTGTAGTAGTGATGAGGACATATAGTGATTGGGGGAAAGGTAATATTGTGGTAGGGACTTGTCGGTAATTAAAATAAGTGGACAGGGTATAATAGTGGTAATGTGTGTGTTTCATGACAATAAAGCTCAATATAAACAACTCAGTCTATTATACACACAACGGCGCAGAAAGTGGTCAGGGTGAAGATCGAACCGAGAACCTGTCTGGTTATAACCTCCACTCTTGTATATGAGCTATTGTATGAAGTAACCTGGTTCCAACCATAACAGTTTGTTCCCATTTTGGTACTTTCATTTTGTTATATACTCAGCAGTTTATTGCGTGCAGGAGGCAAAAAGTAATACTGAACTATAATCGGGTATATGGGCAAACCACGTTAGGCCCAAGGTCACAGAGAACAACAAAGTCACGTGATTAAACATAAAATCAGTCAACCGAATAATGACGTCATAAATACGAAATAAATACACAACAATCCTCCACACTAATTTGACATGGTATACGATTGCATTAATACATTAAAGATTTCAAGTCGCTTCGGATGCGTTACGAATTCGATTTGGGTATCGGCGGTTTGGCACAGTGGTAATAGGTGTCGTACATTCAACAGGGGTAAAAATTTCGATTTTCATTAGTGCTTTGGTCATTGTCTGTTGTAGGAGTTGGCACAGAGAAGTCCTCCCAAGGCGGTATATTTATATTAGGTGGATTTGTAATATCAGTAAATTCATTGCGCTTATGGTTATTAACTTCACTATTACAATCTGGTGCGCCACTAGGTTCCGGTACAGCAAACATTTGATTCGCATGTCTCTTCCAAGTTAAATTGGGTTCTACCTGCACAGAATACGTTAAAGAGCCGAGTTTTTTTTTTCTTTTTTTTTTCTTTTTTTTTACCGGGCCAAGTTTCGAAACCATGCTGTTATCGTTACCTGGACCGTTTTTCTATAGTAGTCGGTATATGTATCGGTCGCGTTAACCATTCGGCCACACGACCGTACTTAAAGAGCCTAGTTTAGCCAACACTCTTCCCGTTGCCCATCGATGTGTCCCCCGGTGGTCCAGGACAGCCACAGCTTGTCCAATCTCAAAATCTCGAGGTTCTTGACCATGGTGCTTTATCACTTGTTTGGTCACATTTGCTCGAACAATTTGTCGCACGTCTGGGCGAACCAGATCCAGTCTCATTCGAAGGCATCTACCTACAAATAATATTGCAGGACTCTCATTCGTGAAGGAATGAGGTGCATTTCTGTATTGTAGCAAAAATCTTGCCAATTTGCAGTGAATACTTCCCCTTTCACTTGCCATCGAGCGCAATCCCTTCTTGAATGTCTGCATGAATCGTTCTGCTTGACCATTTGTAGCCGGGTGATACGGAGCGGACGTGATGTGTAGCACACCGTTTTTGCTAAGAAAAATTTTAAAATCTGTTGATGTAAATTGAGGGCCATTATCCGACACAATTTGTTCTGGGATACCATTTCTGGCAAACATGATACGTAACACGTATCTTGTGCCCTCCGCGGTTGTAGATGAAACTGGAATAACTTCAGGCCACTTTGAATAAGCATCTACAGCAATAAAAAACATGTTTTTCTAAAATGGACCTGCAAAATCCACATGTACCCGCTGCCACGGACCTTCTGTAAATTGCCATGGGTGTAAGCGAACCTCCGTAGGTTTAGCCCGACTTTGAAGACACCCAGGACCGGATTTAGAAATATTTTCCAAATCTTTGTCAATATTGGGCCACCATACATAACTTCTAGCCAAAGCTTTCATTTTAACCATTCCCAAGTGGCCAATATGCAGGTCCTTCAAGATAGAGGATTGTATTTTCCTGGGTATAATAACCCGAGGACCCCACACTAAACATCCTTGATGAATGGAAATTTCATACCGTTTCGACCAGTATGGTATCATCTCCAGGGTTTTACTCCATTTACCCGAGGACACACTGGTGTATACGCGAGACAAAATTGGGTCATACCGTGTTGCACGGGCAATTGCACTTGCAGTAAGGGGTAAGGTTGACACTTGCTCTTGATAAAACATTTGTACAGAGTCAACATCTAAGTTTGTAGCTGGTTCGCATGGAAGTCGTGACATAGCATCTGCATTTCCATGCTCTGTGGTCCGACGGTATCCAATAAAATAATCATGCGCTGATAAAAATAAGGCATACCTTTGTAACCGAGCTGCCGTCATCAACGGGGTGCTCTTTTTCGGATTAAATATTGACGTTAATGGTGCATGATCTGTGACAATGGTGAAATGTCTACCATACAGTAAGTATTAAATTTCTTTACAGACCATACAATTGTTAGTGCTTCTTTATCAATTTGGGAGTAATTTCTTTCCGCGGTTGATAAGGAACGGAAGGCAAACGCAATCGGGCGTTCGACTCCGGTCGATAACACATGAGAAATAACACAACCAATTCCATATGGTGAAGCATCCGAGGCCAGTCTGACGGGTAACTTTGGGTTATAGTGCATTAACACCTTGTCTGATGCCACTAACCTCTTAACCTCTTCGAATACATCATGACATCGTTTAGACCAGATCCATTTATGTCCCTTTTCGAGCAAAGCATTTATGGGGTGTAAACAGTCAGACAGGTTGGGCAGAAACCAATGATAATAATTAACTAACCCAAGAAAGGAACGCACTTGTGTCACATTTTCTGGGGCAGGAGCTTTCAAGATGGCAGAAATCTTTTCAGACCCCTTTTATCAAATGATGTGACAACAAAATTCAATTTTCTCTTTGAAAAACTCACATTTGCTCTGGTTGGCTCTTAGAACCTCTGCAGCACCTTATCCAAATTTTCTAGGTGTTCATTTCTTGTTGTGACGGTAATGATCATATCATCCAAAATGCATTGCACCCCAGCGAGACCTTGCAGTACCTGTTCTATAGCCCGTTGCCACAAGGCAGGAGCAGAGGCAATTCCAAAAGCCATACGATTGTAACGATAAAGGCCCCTGTGGGTGTTAATGGTTAATAATGGTTTTGACTCATCATCCATGAGCATCTGTAAATATGCATTTTTTAAATCAAGTTTTGAGAATTGTTGTCCACCAGCCAAATTGGCAAAAATATCCTCGATGCGCGGTAACGGGTACTGCTCAATATTTAAACACGGGTTCACAGTTACCTTAAAGTCACCACAGATCCTTACACTTCCATCCTTTTTGACCACTGGTACAATTGGCGTTGCCCAATCACTCCATGAGATGGGCTCCAGGGTTCCTTCTTGTACTAATCTTGTGAGTTCTCGGTCAACTTTGCCTCTTAAACTGTATGCAAGTGTCCTTGCTTTTACAAATTTTGGTTGTACATCCGGTTTCAAGTGTAATTTCCCCTTGATATTCTTTAAGGTGCCCAGGTTTTCCTCGAAAACAACAGAGTGAGAACTTAAAATAGCTTCTAAGATTTTGGAGCTTCCTTCATTGAGTGCATACAAACAACCACACTTATTTTTAAATGATTTAAGCCACTCACGGCCTAATAAAGTAGGACCATCCTCTTTTAATACGTATATATTTAGGGTCCGGAGTTGGTTCTTGTAAGTTACCTTGACAGGGTAAACACCAACAGGCATTACTTTTTCTCCCGTGTACGTTTTCAAAACAATATCGGTTGATTCGAGGTTGGCACCTTTAAATGTATGTTTAAATTTAGACCAGGACATTACTGACAAAGCAGACCCAGTGTCCAGCTCCATGTGCAGTGTTATATCATTTACTCTGGGTGACAACACTATAATCTTACGGTTTAAATGTAGACTATTAAGTTTAAGGAAACTCACTTTATCGGGTGCTTCATTGAAATGCTGTTTTCTTGGGTCCATTCTCCGGCGTTCTCTCATTGGCTGGGGCAAGCTACACACCCTTGCGATATGACCAACCCGACCACAGCGGTAACATGTTGCATTTTTCATGTTACAATACTTTGCAGCATGCCCAGTTCTGCCGCAGTGCATGCAGACCTCCGGCCTACTCCTTTGATTACTGGTCCTGAATGCTCTATTGCTAGAACCAGTACCAGCACATCGGTCAAACTTATACACCGATTGTGCATTTTGCAGGGCCGTAGTTTCTTTCGACGCCTTTTCCATTCCAGTTGCAATTTCTATTGCTTTCTTGAAGGTTAAATCAGACTCCGTAAGCAATCTTCTTTAGATAAATTCACTTTGCAGGCCACATACAAAACACTGGGTTAGTGCATCATCTAAGAAATTACCATAGGCACATTTTTCAGACAGTTTTGGTAGAGTTGCAACATAATCTTGCACCCTTTCCCCCTCTTCTTGATTTATTTTAGAAAATTTAAATCGTTCTGCAATCTTCAGTGGTTTTAGGGCCAAATGATCAGACAACACGTTTACAATTTCTAGATAAGACTTACTTGCTGGCTTGTCTGGAGATACTAGATCTTTCAATAGGCCATATGTTTTGGCACCCATCAAGTTTAAAATAAGTGGAATTCGTTTCTTGGAATGAATTTCGTTTACCTCGAAGTACTGCTCCAGTCTTTCCACATACGTCGGCCAGTCTTCCACTAGGGCAGCGGTTCCCAAACTGGGCGCCGCGGCGCCCTGGGGAGCCGCGAGACTTTGCCGCGAAAGCATGCGTAAGTTGCTGCATTTATTGTTTTTTTTTCACAAAAAAACAGTACATGTGTGTTACACCAGTAAAACGTTAATTGGAGATGTTTGAGCCAGGTGTGCAACCCCATACACTGGCATACAGCATTCGTTTTACTTGTAAAATCCATTTTTCGGTGTTATCTCCCACTATTTGCTCACTAACATGGCATTGTTTTCGAATAATGGTTTGTCAAATAACTGCTTTGCATTAATTGACTGTTCGTCACTTTAGTAGTTTAGTGAATAGTTTTAAAGAGTTTGAATGGTTATCCAAATGCATGCTATAGTCTGGATATACAATACATGCAGTTTGAAAATTTTGGCTTTATGAGGGAGCCGCAAGGTTTAATAAGTTTACAAAAGGCGCCGCCAACAAAAAAAGTTTGGGAACCGCTGCACTAGGCCATCAAATTCCGCCATTGAGCCCAGGAACGCCATTCTTCTCTTTCTTTGCTAAATTCCTGCTTAACCTGCTTGGTAGTCTATCCCATCCTCGTCGCCATTGTTATATACTCAGCAGTTTATTGCGTGCAGGAGGCAAAAAGTAATACTGAACTATAATCGGGTATATGGGCAAGCCACGTTAGGCCCAAGGTCACAGAGAACAACAAAGTCACGTGATTAAACATAAAATAAGTCAACCGAATAATGACGTCATAAATACGAAATAAATACACAACACATTTGATCGTCATTATTTATTTACGGGGGGAATTAAAACAAAATATTTTGATTATTCAAACATTATTTTTTTTGATGCCAAAGTTTTATTCGAAAATCTTAAAACACTTAATTGTGTGTGATTTTTTATTTATATATAATTTTATTGTTATATATAGAAAAAAGTTAAATATTGCATTTTTAGTTCTTTTGACTATAAACATATGTAGTATATTTGATAAACAAAAAAAATATTTTAACATAATTATTTAAACGGGCCAAATGAGCTTAAATCATTTAAACTTTATTCATTTAAAACACATCAATCATACACAACATCACATGAAACTGAGGTTTACCTGGGGAGAAGGGAGTTGTTGTATTGTTTCTTGCAACATACGTTGACCTTCTGGTGAAAGTTCGTTCCAGTCCAAATCCAGTTCCGATATTTTGCCAACACACCCAGCCAGACATTGTGCTGCGTGGTCATCCAACCTCTCATAGCTTCTTACTGTAAGTTTGATCTGTGTGGAACAGAAATGTTAATACTTGATTAAGGTTTGGTTGAGCTGTCAATCGAATCACCGAGAAGCTACATAGCAAACCACAGCATACAGTGGTAACTTTGATCTTGCGGTTTATAAGCGAGGACGGGTTAATGTTGAGTTGTAATGCAATTCCCACATTTATTTATCATTATATTCTTTGTGGTAATAATTATTAAGCATCTTCTTTATATTTTGTATTGTTTTATAGGAATATTAAAGTTCTGCAAAGATTTCTTTAAGGCTAATGTGCAGTAAATTTAGTTTTATAGCATTTTCGAAGTTTTTGAAAATATTCATTAGGTTTAGCGGCCACCTCTGGCAATACCCACCCTAAATAATTGATTGGGGTATAGAGGTGTTTAACAACTGTCGTTTTGCTGTCTTTTTTCATTTTTTATTTTTAATAAAAGTCTCTGCTATGTGTTTCCAGTGTAAAACCAAAAATAAACCAAACTAGTTGGTTAGTTGCACTGCCCAACTACACCACACAAATGGATATGCCACATACACAATGAAATAGCTTGCCAACATGGCTGTAGGTGGTTGGTGTCTCGTGTTATAACTCCCTACATTTCCCAAACTCCAGGGATAAACATGAGTATCCTTCCCCACTATGTGATGGGGGGCTGCTAGGATTGGGATTGACCAGGTTGTGTCTTGTCGGCACGGTGATGTTATTAATTTGGTTCTTTCTTCTGCAGGATGGAATGGTGCCAGGGGCATGTGTCCGACCTGGACTAGGGTTGACTCGAGACTAAATTTGACTAGGGTTGACTCGACCTGACTCAAGCTGGTACCAATTCGGCATGATTAGTAAAAGTTTTATTAAATAATTTGGGAGCCCTTGCCTTCTTTGTGCTGATTGCAATATAATCTCCAGCTAAAAATAAAATAAATTAAGTATATAAATTGTATAAACTTTTCGTGTTCGGCAATGTTGACTTTAGACTTCAACTGACATTTACGGTAATGTTAATTCCATAGGCACAAAATTAAGGCGATGATGCAATTTGATTCTCTCTCTTTAAAGAAATGTTCAGACCTCTTTGCATGATAGATGCGCTTTCGATAAGGGGAATCACACTATGTGTATTATGTGCCCCTGTGTTATAGAGTTACCTTATAGAGGCCTATATACAATATAAGCTAATATAATCGCCAGTGGTTGTAGTACGCCTCTATACTGAGTTGTGTATATATAGCCAACCCAATCCTATAAAATTCCTTAGCTTCCGGTTAGGTTAAAATCGTCCGATTTGCAGCAAAAGGAACAAATTATAAAATAATTTAATTTTCCAGACATAAACATAATGTGGAAACAGACGATACACAAATACTTTACCGAATTTTAAATATTTTTTTCCTTGTTGTTTTTAGACGTTTTCCTAACGAATGTCGTTTTGCCGTTTTTTCCCGTTTTTCAAAATTCTTTCAATAATCCTGATTTGTGCTTTCATCGTGGAAACAAAAACTAAACTATTCAATGTATCGATAAGATTTTTAAAAACATGGAAGAATTTAGAAATATTTGTTGAAACAATATTGAGAGACACACAAGTTGGCGTGATGTATTTTAAAGTCAGTCGTATCAAAATATCAAGATTTGGGAGGAGGTGTGGGGATCTTGTAGTAGTGATGAGGATATCTAGTGATTGGGGCAGGGTAATATTGTGGTATGGACTTGTCGGTAATTGAAATAAGTGGGCAGGGTATAAAAGTGGTAATGTGTGTGTTTCATGACAATAAAGCTCATTATAAACAACTCAATCCATTTTACACACACCCCACAGAAAGTGGTCAGGGTGAAGATCTAACCGAGAACCTGTCTGGTTATAACCTCCACTCTTGTATATGAGCTATTGTTTAAAGTAACCTGGTTCCAACCATAACAGTTGGCTCCCATTTTGGTACTTTCATTTGAGGGTTACTATTTATAAACTGATTAAGTGGAACAAAGTATTTTGATTATTCGAACAATAGTTTGTTTTGATGCCAAAGTTTTATTTTAATATATTCAATTCTTTAATTTTGTGTGATTTTTTGTTAATGAATAATTGTATTTTATATATAAAACAAAATTAAATATTGCATTTTAAGTCCTTTTGACTATGGACAAATGTAGTATATTTGATATACAAATAAAAAAAACATTTCAACATAATTATTTAAACAGCTCAAATGAGCTTAAATCATTTGAACTTAAATCATTTAAAACACATCAATCATACACAACATCACATAAAACTGAGGCTTACCTGGGGAGAAGGGAGTTGTTGTATTGCTTCTTGCAACATACGTTGACCTTCTGGTGAAAGTTTGCTCCAGTCCAAATCCAGTTCCGATATTTTGCCAACACACCCAGCCAGACATTGTGCTGCGTGGTCATCCAACCTCCCATATCTTCCTACTGTAAGTTTGATCTGTGTGGAACATAAATGTTTATACTTGATTAAGGTTTGGTTAAGCTGCCAATCAAATCACCGAGAAGCTACATAGCAAACCACAGCGTGCAGGCGGTACTTTGATCTTGCGGTTTATTAGCGTGGACGGGTTAATGTTGAGTTGTAATGCAATTCCCACATTTATTTATCATTATCTTCTTTGTGGTATTAATTATTAAGCATCTTCTTTATGTTTTGTATTGTTTTATAGAAATATTAAAGTTTCTGCTAAAGTTTCTTTGAGGCTTTCGTGAGGTAAATTTAGTTTTATAGCATTTTCGAAGTTTTTGAAAATTTACATTAGGTTTAGCGGCCACCTCTGGCTATACCCACCCTAAATAATTGATTGGGGTATAAAGGTGTTTAACGACTGTCGTTTTGCTGTCTTTTTTCAGTTTTTATTTTTAATAAAAGTCTCTACTATGTGTTTCCAGTGTAAAAACAAAAATAAACCATAGTTGCACTATCCAACTACACCACCCAAATGCATATGGCAGATACACAATGTAATAGCTTGCTAACATGGCTCTGGGTGGTTGGTGTCTCGTGTTATAACTCCCTACATTTCCCAAACTCCAGGGATAAACATGAGTATCCTTCCCCACTATGTGATGGGGGCTGCTAGGATCGGGATTGACCAGGTTATGTCTTGTCGGCAGGTGATGTTATTAATTTGTTGTTCTTTCTTCTGCATGGTGGAATGGTGCGAGGGGCATGTGTCCGACCTGGACTAGGGTCGGGACAACGGATGGAATTTGGAACTAGTAGCTTAAAATGAAATTAGTTCACAAGCAACATGTACGATACTAATTGGAGGGGACAGGCACGCCGAATGTATGAAAAGTCAGGGTATGTGAGGGTCGCCTAAAAATCTTTTAACACTAAATTGCCCTAGAATGCATGTCTTGGAAATTTCAAACTAGGACCTCAAGATAAAAAATCTCGAGCTGGTACCAATTCGAAATGATTTGTAAAAGTTTTATTAAATAATTTGGGAGCCCTCGCCTTCTTTGTGCTGATTGCAATATAATCTCCAGCTAAAAACAAAATAAATTGGGTGAATAAATTGCATAAACTTTTCGTGTTCGGCAATGTTGACTTTAGACTTCAACTGATATTTACGGTAATGTTAATTCCATAGGCACAAAATCAAGGCGATGATAAAATTTGTTTACCGAGCTCTCTCTTTAAAGAAATGTTCAGACCTCTTTGCATGATAGATGCGCTTTCGATAAGGGGAATCGCACTATGCATATTATGTGCCCCTGTGTTATAGAGTCCCTTTAGATGCACAATATAAGAAATCACAATATAAGAAATCAAGCGTTGCTAGTGGTTGTTGTACGCCTCTATATTAAGCTTGTGTATATGAATATAGCCCACCCAATCCTATACAAATTCCTTAGCTTTCGTTATGTTAAAATCGTCCGGTTTGCAGCAAAAAGAACGAGTTATAAAATAATTTAATCTTCCAGACATAAACATAATGTGGAAAAAGACGATACACACGTATTCAATGCATCGATGAGATTTTTAAATACATGGAAGAATTTAGGAATATTTGTTGAAACAAGTTTGAGAGACACACAAGTTGGCGTGATGTATTTTAAAGTCAGTCGCATAAAAACATCAAGCTTTGGGAGGGGGTGTGGGGATCTTGTAGTAGTGATGAGGATATCTAGTGATTGGGGCAGGGTAATATTGTGGTATGACTTGTCGGTAATTGAAATAAGTGGGCAGGGTATAAAAGTGGAAAAGTGTGTGTTTCATGACAATAAAGCTCATTATAAACAACTCAGTCCATTTTACAGACAACCTCACAGAAAGTGGTCAGGGTGAAGATCGAACCGAGAACCTGTCTGGTTATAACCTCAACTCTTGTATATAAGCTATTGTATGAAGTAACCTGGTTCCAACCATAACGGTTGGCTCCCATTTTGGTACTTTTATTTGACGGTCTCTATTTATAAACTGATCAAGTGGAACAAAGTATTTTGATTATTCGATTATTCGTTTGTTTTAATGCTTAAATTTACTTATGAAACCCTAAAATACATTAATTTGTGTTAGTGTGTATAATAACAAAGTTATATAGTGCTATTTACCTATTTTGACTAACAATATTACATCAACAGCTTAAATGAGCTTAAATCATTTAAACTTGATTCACGTAAAACACATCAATCATACACAACATCACATGAAACTGAGGCTTACCTGGGGAGAAGGGAGTTGATGTATTGCTTCTTGCAACATACGTTGACCTTTAGGTAAAAGTTCGTTCCAGTCCAAATCCAGTTCCGATATTTTGCCAACACACCCAGCCAGACAATGTACTGCGTGGTCATCCAACCACCAATTGCTTCTCACTGTAAGTTTGATCTGTGTAGAACAGAAATGTTAAAACTCGACAATGAATATATCCTGTGAATTGAATTCTATGTTCAATAACTAGGATTGGGTCAACAGATGGATTTGGACCGAGTAGTGTAAAATGAAATTAGTTTACAAGGAACATGTACGATACTTATTGGTGGGGACAGGCACGCCGAATGTATGAAAAGTCAGGGTATGTGAGGGTCGCCTAAAAATCTTTTAACACTAAATTGCCCTAGAATGCATGTCTTGGAAATTTCAAACTAGGACCTCAAGATAAAAAATCTCGAGCTGGTACCAATTCGGCATGATTAGTAAAAGTTTTATTAAATAATTTGTGAGCCCTTGCCTTCTTCGTGCTGATTGCAATATAATCTCCAGCTAAAAACAAAATAAATTGGGTGAATAAATTGCATAAACTTTTCGTGTTCGGCAATGTTGACTTTAGACTTCAACTGATATTTACGGTAATGTTAATTCCATAGGCACAAAATCAAGGCGATGATAAAATTTGTTTACCGAGATCTCTCTTTAAAGAAATGTTCAGACCTCTTTGCATGATAGATGGATGCGCTTTCGATAAGGAGAATCGCACTATGCGTATTATGTGCCCCTGTGTTACGGAGTTACCTTATAGAGGCCTATATACAATATAAGATAATATAGTCGCCAGTGGTTGTTGTACGCCTCTATACTGAGTTGTGTATATATAGCCCACCCAATCCTATAAAAATTCCTTAGCCTCCGGTTAGGTTAAAATCGTCCGATTTGCAGCAAAGGGAACGAGTTATAAAATAATTAAATTTTCCTCATATAAACATAATGTGGGAAAAGACGATACACAAATAATTTCCGAATTTTAATAATTTATTGCTTGTTGTTTTTAGACGTGTTCTAACGACTGTCGTTTTGCCGTTTTTTCCCGTTTTTCAAAGTTTTTTCAATAATCCTAATTTGTGCTTTCATCGTGGAAACAAAAAAGAAACTAAACTAAGTAAACTATTCAATGTATCGATAAGATTTTTAAAAACATGGAAGAATTTAGGAATATTTGTGGAAACAAGTTTAAGACACACACAAGTTGGCGTGATGTATTTTAAAGTCAGCCGCATCAAAATATCAAGCTTTGGGAGGGGGTGGGGATCTTGTAGTAGTGATGAGGATATCTAGTGATTGGGGCAGGGTAATATTGTGGTATGGACTTGTCGGTAATTGAAATAAGTGGGCAGGGTATGAAAGTGGTAATGTGTGTGTTTCATGACAATAAAGCTCTTTATAAACAACTCAGTCCATTATACACACAACCACGCAGAAAGTGGTCAGGGTGAAGATCGAACCGAGAACCTGTCTGGTTATAACCTCCACTCTTGTATATGAGCTATTGTATGGAGTAACCTGGTTCCAACCATAACAGTTGGCTCCCATTTTGGTACTTTTATTTGACGGTCACTATTTATAAACTGATCAAGTGGAACAAAGTATTTTGATTATTCGAACATTAGTTTGTTTTGATGCCTAAATTTACTTATGAAACCCTAAAATACATTAATTTGTGTGTGTGTATAACAACAAAGTTATATAATGCTATTTACCTATTTTGACTAACATTATTACATAAACAGCCCAAAAAGCTTAAATCATTTAAACTTGATTTATTTAAAACACATCAATCATACACAACATCACATGAAACTGAGGCTTACCTGGGGAGAAGGGAGTTGTTGTATTGCTTCTTGCAACATACGTTGACCTTCTGGTGAAAGTTTGTCCCATTTCAAATCCAGTTCCGATATTTTGCCAACACACCCAGCCAGACATTGTGCTGCGTGGTCATCCAACCTCTCATAGCTTCCCACTGTAAGTTTGATCTGTGTGGAACAGAAAAGTTTAAACTACACAATGAATATATCCTATGATTATATGTTCAATAATCTACTATCAAACAAACCAATTTAAATATTCATTTGAAATATAACTAGAGAGTGCCAACCACGTGTTTTACCACCACTATTTGTAAAACACATTTTGTATGATATATATATATATATATATATATAGATATATATGCGAGCAGAGTCCCTAACCATAATATGTATTTTATATACCGGGTATGTAGTTTGTTTCTGCAATCATAAACGCATAGGTCCCTGGGGTAACAATCTAATCTTGTTATTAATGTTCATTACACAATACATATTATTGTCAGATATGTGCATGTCAGGTCCATGTTATTCAACATTCCAGAAAATTTTAACCGGACTGTCATAGTTTTGTTTCTGCAAGCATAAATGCATGGGTCCCATAGTTATTAAACCAAATTTATTTTCCATGTGTAGTTAAAAAAAGAATAAGCGTGTTATATTTACGAACATTTGACCACAAATGTTTTAAATTTAAGCCTCTTATCAAGCGCCGTAGTAAAATGAAGGTAGATTCCCAAAACAGTCCGATTGAGTTTTTCATTATTTCGGGGAATTCCCCTAGGTTTGGTACATAAATTTCTGTTTATACATATCAAAGTTTTGTTATCAAAGTAAGATGTTTGTTAGATAATCTAACAAACAGTTTTAATCCGCTTTGGCGATTCCTTGTTGGAGATGTCGGGGCGATATGACATGCCTGTTACAATCATGGTTTAGAAACAAGTCGTAATTTTTAGGGTATTTCCCTAAGTATTTTATTTCTCTTTGCTCGATGGTACAAAGGCGGATAGGGAACAAACATTTCAGTCGTTCAAGCGCTATGCCCAAAAGAGCTAATTAAAAAAATAACGTTTTGGTTTTTCACCTCCCAGGGGAATTCCCCTAGGTATATTACCCAAAAGTTTGGTTTCTGCATTTCAAGGCCACGTTGTCTAACAAATAACAATTTTTTTTGCAATTCCATTACCCCTTCTTTTTAGATGTCGGAGCCATAAGCTATGCCTGTCACAATCATGATTTGAAAACAAATTCTTATTTTTAGGGTATTTCCCTAGGTATTTTTTTAATTCGTTGAAGTGTTAAATTAGTGGCTATTGCACTTCCATTTTATCAAATCTAATTTGAATTGGAGTAGCCGTTTAAGCGCTATGCGCAAAAACAGCTAATTATTTTTAAAAAAAATAACGTTTTGATTTTTTATCTTCCAGGGGAATTCCCGTGGGTATATTACCCAAAAGTTTAGTTTCTGCATTTCAAGGCCACGTTGTCTAACAAATGACAAAGTTTTATTACGATTCCATTACCCCTTCTGGTAGATGTTGGAGCCACAAGCCATGCCTGTCAAGCGTTCGACGAAAAAAAGAAAAGAAAAAATCGGACAGAAACAATATGTGTCCCATTTTTTAAAATGGGACTAATAACAATTTATAACAACTTAGCAGCTGGAATATTGGGGGCAAAATATGATTTGATATCTTTGTACATTTTATTAATAATTCCGACATTTATTTATCATTATCTTATTTTTGGTGTTAATTATTAAGCATCTTCTTTATATTTTGTATTGTTTTATAGGAATATTATTGTTTTAATAAAAGTTTCTTTAAGGCTTTTGTGCGGTAAATTTAATTTTATAGCATTTTCGAAGTTTTTGAAAATATACAGTTTTTTAAAAATATGCATAGCTTGTGGCTCCGTTTAGCGGCCACCTCTGGCTATACCCACCCTAAATATATGATTGGGGTATAGAGGTTTTTAACGCCAGTCGTTTTAAAGGCTGTTTCCAGTTCTTATTTTTTTTATAAAAGTCAATGTGGCATGTTTTTACTGTAGAAACAAAAGTAAAATATAATATTTTAACATAATGTTTTTAACAGCTCAAATGCGATTAAATCATTTAAACTTATTCATTTAAAACACATCAATCATACACAATATCATATGAAACTGAGGCTTACCTGGAGAGAAGGGAGTTGTTGTATTGCTCCTTGCAACATAACTTGACCTTGTGGTGAAAGTTTGTTCAAGTCCAAATCCAGTTCCGATATTTTGCCAACACACCCAGCCAGACATTGTGCTGCGTGGTCATCCAACCTCTCATCGCTTCTCACTGTAAGTTTGATCTGTGGAACAGGAATGTTAAAACTCCACAATGAATATATCCTGTGAATTGAATTCTATGTTCAATAATCAACTATAGGAACTTATCTAAATCAGGGAGTCACTGTAAATACCATAGTTTATTTAAGACCCATATGAATATTTAATTTAAGAACCATATAAATACCATATGTTCTTAAATACAGTTACCCTGTGCTTAGAATGTTTCACATCTAGCACTGATGTAGTACACTAGTTTACCCATAATTACTACACTCACAGTAATTCCTTTTATATTTAAGAACCCTACCATCCAGATATTGTAAGAGTGTCATGAGATCTCGTGACTGCAGGATATCCCTCTGTTGGTGGCTGGTTCATAGAAACCACCATTTCAATAATTTATTGTTTATTACCTGTCAGAAACTTGCTTACTAGTTTATTTTATTCTTTATTATAATTATCTTTGTGTAATAACTTTGTTTTTATTGCATAACTGTTATGTAAATCCCAACCAAATATAATTTAAAGTGCAATATTGTTTTGCACAGGATTTTATTTAATTTAGTAGAAGGATGGTGTACTTATTATTGTAGAAGGATGTTGGGAACACATTTGGTGAAATGATGGTTTTCAAATTGTGACTGAACAAGGAGCCCACTTGCTATCGAAAACACAAAAATTCCAGACTTAACTAACTAGATAGGCCTATTCAGAAAACAAGGTCTTTGTGGTGAAATACGCCATAATGGGGAAAACTGAAATAAATGAGTGAATTATAATCACGTTTTTAATCGATATACAATGAGGGCGATAAATCTCACAAGCATTTTAAATATGACTTTTTAATAAAATAATGATAATTCGTAGTTTTACGCTTGATTAAGGTTTGGTAGAGCTGTCAATCAAATCCCTGAGAAGTGTGCAGGGCATGAAATGGTAATGTGAAACAAGTGGTCAGGGTGAAGATTGCACCGAAAATCTTTCCGGTTAGAATTTATTTTCCCACATGTGGTTCTATAGAAGGCTGATGGTGTGCCAGGAGACACTTATACAGTTGCCTCACAGGTCATTGCCTCCAGTGATGGAAAAAGTGCAGTTGCTAATTCCAATATAAACACTTTGGTGATTTAATGTATTTTATAACGAAAACACTTTTATAGACTTCTCATGAACTGCTGTACAACAACACTGTAATAGCTGCGGTACAGTTGTGTAAATATACACGTCTATAATAAATCAGTGATTGATGTGGAGCTACTTGAAGTTTGGTCCACAATATTTACCTTGTTCGGTCGATCATTGATAGCTGTGCACAAATCCCGCATACAAACGTTCAGTTGTTTGCAATTCCATAATCGAAGTTCATCAATATGTTGAATATGAGGAACCAGGTATTCAGCTACATTTCCCAGCTCTGTTTCATTCAACGCTAACTTCTTGATCTAGAATAAAAGTTTGTTTGCCAGCAATTTGTTATGAATCAACACTTTGTATAATATATAAGGGATCGGTATATATATGGCTTAAGATGATAAACGTCAGTCTCATTTTGCTACCATGACATGAATTAACTTTTCACAGATTATCTGAAAAATATAAATGATGATTATCAGATAACATCATCAAACAGATGTGAAAACTGATGTAAGATAATGATCAAATGTAAATAAAGTGGAAGTGGGTAGTTTGAGCACTAGGTGTCAGTAGCTTAGACCAGTGGTTCCCAACCTGGGGGTCACGAACCCCAAAGGGATCCCAAAGCATGTCAAAGGGGGCTGCGAAGCTGTTGCTAATGTACGGAAAAAGGTGAATGTCAGTAGGAGTGGGTACCGGTACGCTAGTAGGACGTGTTATCCTGTGTATAATTTTTCACTCTGATTTCTTGTAGCACAATATTATTGCATCAGTATGCGTCCACTGTGATGTCATAAACTGAGACCACATGAATGTAAACGTGCAAACAATGCAAATTGGAACTCTATTAGGTTCCCCTAACAATTGAGTATTTCTAGTCATTTAATATATATAGATCAAAGATTATATACCGACACCAGGTGTGACGTAAGCTAATGGGAATATCACCCAACAACAAAAGCGTGGTTCAGTGTTTCCGTTTAATTAATTAGTTCAACTGTCACTGTGCGCTTGTAAACTTACTGCAGGGTAAGTAGTTTTAATATCCTACTATCTACATAATTTGTTTAAGCCAAATATGCAATCTTATTATTTTGTAAACACACCATGTATAAATATAACTCATTGAAACTGTTCAATTATGTTATTAATCTGCAGTTAAACTACTGCACATGGTGAATGGGACAAATAATAAACTGCTAACCTAAACCTCTTGATAAACTCGTATGATTCATATCTTTAAACCGATAATTCTGGTGATTAAACCTAGTGATGGGATGAGGTCATTAACACGCAGCATTTAAAATCATTCTTTCAATATTCGCAACATTGTGTCCTCAATTTGACCTTAAAGTGTTCAATGAACACTGTTCATACTGCGACAATGCTACAACTGTTTACCAACACTGGCTTTATGCTGCATATCAGGTTTAGTTTGTTTTCACCTATAAGCAATAGATACTTTAAACTGAGGAGTTATATTTCGATCATCCAACCTGCTTGCGTGTGAGTGTATGTTATAAACCTCACTAAATGCCACAATTAACAATGAAACATTCCATTACAAACCCAAATATTTAAAGACATCATCCCATCACAATACACCACTTGTTGAACACAATAGAAATCAACATAAAATTCATTCCAAAACCACATTTTATCCGAACCTTTCCGGGTTGCAGCTGTAAGATTCGCTTCACATCATTACGTTGATAATAAGCACCCACACTCCATGATGTTGCCCATTTAGCTGCATCATGTTCAGTACCCCATCCATCAATTACAACCAACTCCTGAGGAAATGCAATATTCAAGTTATAAACCAGGTGAAGCATATATACGGATAGCGACCCTAATTTACTATTAAAACACCCGATTCGTTACGGATTAGACCATAGTATGGGACATGGTTTGGTATGATTAGCGCATAGTATGCAGCCATGGTCGTATTTTCATACCATATGGTACGGCGATTAAGCATTTTATGGTTGATCGCCATATTTTGTAAAATCATCGCAATGGTTACGCATGACTTATTTTCAGATTAAACAGTGTGTGGTAGCGTACGTTGGTGTAGCCTGAAAAGCTTCGGAGATTTGGTTAGAATTCCACTTTAGCATGTTTAATTAGGCAGTTACCGTTATTTTAGTGTGGTACATATTAAACTACCAAAAGTACAGGTATTAGTAAAATGTTAAGCGACCGGTTAAGGTTGCCGGCTAGCACTGTGGCCAAAGATGTCTGTGACAACATCGTGGAAGTCGTTTGCTGCTACTAGGTAAGATTGTGTGGTGACATTATAACATCACTAGGCTAGTTTTGTGTAGACACTAAACTGAGTGTTGTACGGCAATACTGGGTAAGGTTGTACTTGTACGGCAATACTAGATAATCGTCCGGCCCGTTAGCCTAGCGGTTAAGTGCGTCGCCTTTCAATCGAAAGGTTGCAGGTGCGAAATTGGTTGCTAGCTAGTCAGTTGTGTCTTTGGGAAAGGCACTTTACGGATATGCCTGGACTCAGCGTATTAAAGGGTTCTACTAAATTGAAGGAACGTGTCTATACACAACACACTGCAATAGCTCCGGTAACCCGACGGTTAACACACTTGGTTTTCCCATTCACGGGGATAAACATGAATATCCTATTCTATCCTAATGTATGTGGAAATACTATGTAAGGTTGTGTAGCAATACTGGGTGAGGTTGTGCAGCAATACTGGGTAAGGTTGTACCGCAATGGGTGAGGTTGTGCAGCAATACTGGGTGAGGTTGTGTAGCAATACTGGGTGAGGTTGTGTAGCAATACTGGGTGAGGTTTTGTAGCAATACTGGGTGAGGTTATGTAGCAATACTGGGTGAGGTTGTGCAGCAATACTGGGTGAGGTTGTGTAGCAATACTGGGTGAGGTTGTACGGGAATACTGGGTGAGGTTGTACGGGAATACTGGGTGAGGTTGTACGGAAATACTGGGTGAGGTTGTACGGCAATACTAGTAGATGTTGTACGGCAATACTGGGTGATGTTGTATGGAAATACTGGGTGAGGTTGTACGGCAATACTGGGTGATGTTGCATGTCAATACTGGATGAGGTTGGGTAGCAATACTGGGTGAGGTTGTGTAGCAACACTGGGTAAGGTTGTGTAGCAATACTGGGTGAGGTTGTGCAGCAATACTAAGTGAGGTTGTGCAGCAATATTACGTGAGGTTGTGCAGCAATACTGGGTAAGGTTGTACGGAAATACGGGGTGAGGTTGTGTAGCAATACTGGGTGAGGTTGTACGGCAATACTGATTAATGTTGCATGTCAATACTGGATGCAGTTGTGTAGCAATACTGGGTGAGGTTGTACGCCATACTGGGTAAGGTTGTACGGCAATACTGGGTGAGGTTGTGTAGCAATACTAGGTGAGGTTGTGTAGCAATACAGGGTTAGGTTGTACGACAGTACAGGATGAGGTTGTACGGAAATACTGGGTGAAGTTGTGTAGCAATACTGGGTAAGGTTGTGTAGCAATACTGGGTGAGGTTGTGCAGCAATACTAAGTGAGGTTGTGCAGCAATATTAAGTGAGGTTGTGCAGCAATACTGGGTAAGGTTGTACGGCAATACTGGGTGAGGTTGTGTAGCAATACTAGGTGAGGTTGTACGGCAATACTGATTAATGTTGCATGTCAATACTGGATGCAGTTGTGTAGCAATACTGGGTGAGGTTGTACGCCATACTGGGTAAGGTTGTACGGCAATACTGGGTGATGTTGTACGGCAATACTGGGTGATGTTGTATGGAAATACTGGGTGAGGTTGTACGGCAATACTGGGTGATGTTGCATGTCAATACTGGATGAGGTTGGGTAGCAATACTGGGTGAGGTTGTGTAGCAACACTGGGTAAGGTTGTGTAGCAATACTGGGTGAGGTTGTGCAGCAATACTAAGTGAGGTTGTGCAGCAATATTAAGTGAGGTTGTGCAGCAATACTGGGTAAGGTTGTACGGCAATACTGGGTGAGGTTGTGTAGCAATACTGGTTGAGGTTGTCCAGCAATACTGATTAATGTTGCATGTCAATACTGGATGCAGTTGTGTAGCAATACTGGGTGAGGTTGTACGCCATACTGGGTAAGGTTGTACGGCATTACTGGGTGAGGTTGTGTAGCAATACTAGGTGAGGTTGTGTAGCAATACAGGGTTAGGATGTACGACAGTACAGGATGAGGTTGTACGGAAATACTGGGTGAGATTGTGTAGCAATACTGGGTAAGGTTGTGTAGCAATACTGGGTGAGATTGTGCAGCAATACTAAGTGAGGTTGTGCAGCAATACTGGGTAAGGTTGTACGGCAATACTGGGTGAGGTTGTGTAGCAATACTGGGTGAGGTTGTACGGAAATACTGGGTGAGGTTGTACGGCAATACTGGGTACGGTTGTACGGCAATACTGGGTGAGGTTGTGTAGCAATACTGGGTGAGGTTGTACGGAAATACTGGGTAAGGTTGTACGAAAATATTGGGTGAGATTGTATGGCAATACTGGGTGAGGTTGTACGGCAGTACTGGGAGAGGTTGTGTAGCAATACTGGGTAAGGTTGTGTAGCAATACTGGGTTAGGCTGTGCAGCCATACTGGGTGAGGTTGTGTAGCAATATTGGGTGAGGTTGTACGGAAATACTGGGTAAGGTTGTACGGAAATACTGGGTGAGGTTGTACGGCATTACTGGGTGAGGTTGTACGGCAGTAATGGGTGAGGTTGTGTAGCAATACGAGGTGAGGTTGTGTAGCAATACTGGGTGAGGTTTTGCAGCAATACTGGGTGAGGTTGTGTAGCAATACTGGGTGAGGTTGTACGAAAATACTGGGTGAGATTGTATGGCAATACTGGGTGAGGTTGTACGGCAGTACTGGGTGAGGTTGTGTAGCAATACTGGGTGAGGTTGTGTAGCAATACTGGGTGAGGTTGTGCATCCATAATGGGTGAGGTTGTGCAGCAATGCTGGGTTCGGTTGTACGTCAATACTGGGTGAGGTTGTTTAGCAATACTCGGTGAGGTTGTACGGCAACACTGCGTGAAGTTGTACTTCAATACTGGATTGACTTGTGTAGCAATAGTGGGTGAGGTTGTGTAGCTATCCTAAGTAAGGTTGTTATGCAATACTGGGTGAGGTTGTTACGCAATACTGGGTGATGTTGTTTAGTAATACTGGGTGAGGTTGTACTGCAATACTGGGTGAGGTTGTGCAGCAATACTAGGTGAGGTTGTACGGCAATACTGGTTGAGGTTGTACGGCAATACTGGTTGAGGTGGTACGGCAATACGGGGTGAGGTTGTGTAGCAATACTGGGTGAAGTTTTGTAGCAATACTGGGTGAGGTTGTGCGGCAATACTGGGTGAGGTGGTACGGCAATACTGGGTGAGGTTGTACGGCAATACTGGGTGAGGTTGTACGGCAGTACTGGGTGAGGTTGTACGACAGTACTGGGTGAGGTTGTACGGAAATACTGGGTGAGGTTGTGTAGCAATACTGGGTGAGGTTGTACGACAGTACTGGGTGAGGTTGTACGGAAATACTGAGTGAGGTTGTGTAGCAATACTTAGTGAGGTTGTGTAGCAATACTGGGTGAGGTTGTGTAGCAATACTGGGTGAGGTTGTTCAGCAATACTAAGTGAGCTTGTGCAGCAATACTGGGCAAGGTTGTGTAGCAATACTGGGTGAGGTTGTACGGAAATATTAGGTGAGGTTGTACGGCAATTCTGGGTAAGGTTGTACGGCAGTACTGGGTGAGGTTGTGCAGCAATACTGGGTGAGGTTGTACGGCATTACTGGGTGAGGTTGTACGGCAGTAATGGGTGAGGTTGTGTAGCAATACGGGGTGAGGTTGTGTAGCAATACTGGGTGAGGATGTGCAGCAATACTGGGTGAGGTTGTGTATCAATACTGGGTGAGGTTGTACGAAAATATTGGGTGAGATTGTATGGCAATACTGGGTGAGGTTGTACGGCAGTACTGGGTGAGGTTGTGTAGCAATACTGGGTAAGGTTGTGTAGC
>CH002516.1:347630-361174 GCA_000149265.1 Ciona savignyi
GTCCGGCAATACTGGGTGAGGTTGTCTAACAATACTGGGTGAGGTTTTGCAACAATACTGGGTGAGGTTGTGCAGCAATACTGGGTGAGGTTCTCCGGCAATACTGGGTGAGGTTGTACAGCAATACTGGGTGAGGTTGTACACCAATACTGGGTGAGATTGTACGGCAGTACTGGGTGAGGTTGTACGACAGTACTGGGTTAAGTTGTACGGAAATACTGGGTGAGGTTGTGTAGCAATACTGGGTGAGGTTGTACGACAGTACTGGGTGAGGTTGTACGGAAATACTGAGTGAGGTTGTGTAGCAATACTGGGTGAGGTTGTGTAGCAATACTGGGTGAGATTGTGTAGCAATACTGGGTGAGGTTGTGCAGCAATACTGGGTAAGGTTGTACGGCAATACTGGGTGAGGTTGTGTAGCAATACTGGGTGAGGTTGTACGGAAATACTAGGTGAGGTTGTACGGCAATACTGGGTAAGGTTGTACGGCAGTACTGGGTGAGGTTGTGTAGCACTACTGGGTGAGGTTGTACGGAACTACTGGGTGAGGTTGTACGGAAATACTGGGTGAGGTTGTACGGCATTACTGGATGAGGTTGGACGGCAGTAATGGGGGAGGTTGTGTAGCAATACGGGGTGAGATTGTGTGGCAATACTGGGTGAGGTTGTACTGCAGTACTGGATGAGGTTGTGTAACAATACTGGGTGAGGTTGTGTAGCAATACTGGGTTAGGCTGTGCAGCCATACTGGGTGAGGTTGTGCAGCAATACTTGGTGGGGTTGTACGGCAATACTGGGTGAGGTTGTACAGCAATACTGGTTGTGGTTGTACGGCAACACTGGGTAAGGTTGTACAGCAATCCTGGGTAAAATTGTGTAGCAATAATGGGTGAGGTTGTGTAGCAATACTAAGTGAGGTTGTGTAGCAATACTGGGTGAGGTTGTTAAGCAATACTGGGTGAGGTTGTGCAGCAATACTGGGTGAGGTTGTGCAGCAGTACTGGGTGAGGTTGTACGGCAATACTGGTTGAGGTTGTACGGTAATACTGGGTGAGGTGGTACGGCAATACTGGGTGAGGTTGTGTAGCAATACTGAATGCGGTTGTACCCCAATACTGGGTGAGGTTGTACGGCAATACTTGGTGAGGCTGTACGGCAGTACTGGGTGAGGTTGTGTATCAATACTGGATGAGGTTGTGTAGCAATACTGGGTGAGGTTGTGCAGCAATCTTGGGTGAGGTTGTACGGCAGTACTGGGTGAGGTTGTGTAGCAATACTGGGTGAGGTTGTGTAGCAATACTGGGTGAGGTTGTGCAGCAATACTGGGTGAGGTTGTGCAGCAATAATGGGTGAGGTTGTGGAGCAATACTGGGTAAGGTTGTACGGCAATACTGGGTAAGGTTGTATGGCAATACTGGGTGAGGTTGTACAGCAATACTGGGTCATGTTCTGTGCCAATTCTGGTAAAGGTTTTGTACAAATGCTGGTTTGCTTTTATGGGGTCATCATTTTTTTATCATAGGGGTAATTAAAAGATTACTTCCCGGCACCAGTTTGGTTAATGAATGTATTTGCAATTTTTTGTATATAAATCAAGAAATTTTAACTGTTTTAGTTTAATTCATTAGTCCACTGGGTTTAGGTGACGTCTGCAAATTCTCCTGACCAAGGACAACAGTGTATAATAATACTCAGGCTCGAGATCTTACTGTTGTAGAAGAATCTTTTCTTGCTCAAGTTTACCTAACATAATCTTCTTACAGGTACAAGTACAACTAAGCAGCCTGAGAGACAAAATCTTAAAAAGAAGGTCCAAGAAAAAGAAGGTCTTTAATCAAAAATACTTTATGTTAAACAGATTGAATTGTGTAACCATTCATACCTCTCCAATTCTTACTCCTAGTTAATAATGTATAGCAGAAGGATTTCAAATCTAAATTAATGTAAAATCTAATTGTATAATATGTTCGTATAAAAACATGTGTATAACCAAACGATTACAATATTTAAAAATTGTGTTGCTGTTTTTATAGCGGAGGCGATCTATGTATCACATTCACCCATGTTGTATTCCAATGTGATGGAACTTGAATTAGAAGTTCGAGGGTTGCCGGAAGGTGTATCTCATCCTAACAAAAGGTGGTTAAATTTAAAATTAATGTGAAATTATTTACTCACTAGAATAGATCCTTGAAAGTGAAACCGATGTTTTATTATTTTTACACCATAATAGACTTGACTGCTTGTTTGTGGACATAAGGGGGCGTACTGTGCCCCATATCAAATCTTGTTTTACCATATTGCTATTTACTTCAAAGTTTTTTAAATGGTAGGTAATCCATAATTATATATTGAGAAATATTTTATTTTTCTACAGAAATGGCAACCCTAGCACATCGACCGTTGAAGTGGGCACCGAGAAAAAATCTACATTCCTCTTTAAAAATTGAGAATCTAATAAATTGATAGATTTATCATACTTGTGGTCTGTTGAATTTACTTAGAACAGGATGTTTCTATTTGTCTCATTTCATGGAAAAAACGCAAGGTCTGTTATCACAGAGAATTTTGTCACATTAGGAAAGGATATTCATGCTATAACCCAGTAAATGGGAAAACACGGGAAAGTTATCGTACGGGCAATCGTCAGATTCATAGCGAATACACAAGGGTGCGTAATCACACGGGCAAGTCGTTTTAGTAGATTACTTCGTCTAGTTAGGATAGGATATTCATGTTTATCCCCGTGAATTGGAAAACTAAGGGGTTTAGCACACGGGCAATCGTTAGATCACCTTGCGCCCACCGTCGGGTTATCGGAGCTATTGCCCTGTATTATATTTAATGTAGTCATTGGTACCATTTCAACACATTATGAGTTTGTATCTTACTTGGACTGCACTTAACTTGACTATAACGCGACATTATGTAAAATAAAACCAAAACGTATCATCAACCGGTGGTAGCGCGCCAACCGCCGGTTAATTTTCCCACCAATTTGAAAATAAACTGCAGTTTTACGAATTTTTGTCCCAATATTAAAAGCAACACATATATGACCTTGCTATCTTACATTGAATGAACTCCAACTAACTGCAAAGCAATATCTTGTCAGATAAAAGTATTGAAGGTTACCATCAACCTGTGTTCGCACGCCAAATTTGCTTGATGTTATATTGACAAAAATAAAAAGAAACTGCTGTTTCCCGAATTCTTGGCCGATCATTAAAAGTAACATGTGCATGAGTTAGTTATCGAAGAAATAAACGATTTACATCGAAAATCGCATGCTCGTAAGGCAAAACCTTATAGCCATCAATTGGGTTACAATATTGACTAAAACAGGCATATAACGTTTTAATGTTGTCTTACAGGATATCACTATTCAGTCAGTTATAGTGTATTGCAAGTTTGATATCTAACTCGTACATATGCTGTGAGCTCGACATACGGTCGCTAGTTAATCGGTTCTGTCCTTGGGAAAGGCACTTTACGGACATTGCCTGAACCCAGCGGATTAATGGCTTCAACCAAATTAAAGGAACGTGTCTACCATACACAACACACTGCAATAGCTTCGGTAACCCGATGATGGGCGCGAGGTGATCTGACGATTGCTCGTGTGTTACCCGCTTGGTTTTTCCATTAACGGGGATAAACATGAATATCCTATTCCAACGTTGTAAACATCAATATTCGTTAAGAGTGTCGGGTAACAAGTTTTGTTTACAATTAAAGTAATGTCAAAAATTCAACACCATACTTGCATACATTTATTAAGAAAAACCAAACGTCTTCCAACGCAAAACAGAGCATGAACGATTGTTGTAGGTGGCCAATATTACAAAGGTTTAATCAATACACTACGCAAAATACTTTTCAAATAGCATACACAGTTAGGCAGGCTTCTACGCTTCTTCATCGGAATCAGTTGTATAATGTAGACGTTCTAAAATGTCGTCGACGGACCACAACGAATGATCGGTGATTTGTTTGTGATCTTGTGGTATTTGCCGAATATTTTCAAGACCCAACAATTCTTTCAGTGCATGTGACCATGATTTAAATGGTTCGGCACTTGCTAAATCATTTTCTGGGTCACTTTGAGTAATTTCAAGCCGCAGTTGGTGGGATAAGGGGTAAGGTTGATAAATTACTAGGTTGTGCTTGTTACAGCTTTATTTGTTCAGACAATTTGATCTTGATAGTGCACCATAACACTTCTTCCATTAATAGTACTACTATATTACTACTAAGTAGATATGTAACTTCAGGGCATACTCTTCTTTCCAGGTCAAAGGTGCAACACCAGACGTATTAAATTGCGTTTCCTCTAACATGGCCAGAGCAGTAATGGTTCCTGCAAGTAATTATTTTATAAGTATGATGTATTATTTTTGTGGATCTGATGCAAATAACATAAAAGGCTAGTATAAAAATACCGGTAAATAAGAAATTGCAACATAACAAGAAATATTTGTCACAACTTGTTACCTTAAGGTAATAAGAATACTTCTTCAAAAAAGTGGTTATTTCTGAAATGAACCAACTTTAACTAGATAAATATGTACTAGGGTATAAGGAAAAAGGTCGAATTCTGATTGGGATTCTTTGAGTAAGTGGTTTGCTTTGCCGTACAACATCACCCAGTATTGCCGTAAAACCTCACCCAGTATTTCCGTACAACCTCACCCAGTACTGCCGTACAACCTCACCCAGTACTGCCGTACAACCTCACCCAGTACTGCCGTACAACCTCACCCAGTATTGCTACACAACCTCACCCATTATTGCTGCACAACCTCACCCATTGCGGTACAACCTCACCCAGTATTGCTACACAACCTCACCCAGTATTGCTTCACAACCTCACCCAGTATTGCTACACAACCTCACGCAGTATTTCCACATACATTAGGATAGGATAGGATATTCATGTTTATCCCCGTGAATGGGAAAACCAAAGGTGTTAACACACGGACAATCGTCAGATTACCTTGCGCCCACCGTCAGGTTACCGGAGCTATTGCAGTGTGTTGTGTATAGACACGTTCCTTCAATTTAGTAGAACCCATTAATACGCTGAGTCCAGGCATATCCGTAAAGTGCCTTTCCCAAAGACACAACTGACTAGCTAGCAACCAATTTCGCACCTGCAACCTTTCGATTGAAAGGCGACGCACTTAACCGCTAGGCTAACGGGCCGTACGATTACCTAGTATTGCCGTACAAGTACAACCTTACCCAGTATTGCCGTACAACTTACCCAGTATTGTCGTACAACTTACCCAGTATTGCCGTACAACCTTACCCAGTATTGCCGTACAACCTCACCCAATATTGCCGTACAACCCCACCCAATATTGCCGTACAACCTCACCCAGTATTGCCGTACAACACTCAGTTTAGTGTCTACACAAAACTAGCCTAGTGATGTTATAATGTCAGCACACAATCTTACCTAGTAGCAGCAAACGACTTCCATAATGTTGTCACACACATCTTTGGCCACAGTGCTAGCCGGCAACCTTAACCAGTCGCTTAACATTTTACTAATACCTGTACTTTTGGTAGTTTAATATGTACCACACTAAAATAACGGTAACTGCCTAATTAAACATGCTAAAGTGGAATTCTAACCAAATCTCTTTTCAGGCTACACCAACGTACGCTACCATACACTGTTTAATCTAAAAATAAGTCATGCGTAACCATTGCGATGATTTTATAAAATATGGCGATCAACCATAATATGCTTAATCGCCGTTCCATGTGGTATGAAAATACGACCATGGCTGCATACTATGCGCTAATCATACCAAACCATGTCCCATACTATGGGCTAATCCGTAACGAATCGGGTAATTAAAATGCCACATAATACAGCTCTATTTCATCACAGTTTGTAATTGCATTTCACATAGTGAAGGTACTATAGCAACCTGTTTATATTTTATTATTCTTTAAAAAAGGGATAGCCAATAAATAAACAAATATATTAGACTACATGTTATTTCACTTGGTAGCATAAGGTCTGGAATTCGACCTGAAAACTGGTCCTAACCGTACAGATTGTACATTTGTGCAATACTGGTTGATTATGTCTTACATTGAAAGGAAAATATCCAATTTAGTTACAACCTTGCAAGGTGGGTGATATATACATTGGATACGCCCAATATTATCAGAACGAAATTATTTAATTGTGTTGAAATCATCATTGGTTTCAGTATTGTCACTGTCGATATTTATGGTAATTTTATCTTGGAGCTGGATTGGACAATATTGAGAACTATAATTGAATAACCACTTACGAAGCTTTTGTGGTGTATATAAGTGAGCTGTTCCTTTAATTGTGGTAGAAACCAAAAATCCAGTGGGTGGAAACATTGTCCACTAAGTGCCTGCATTGTCTGCTAAGTGCCTTGCACAAGGATACAACCAACGACTTGATATCTCGGAAATGGAATAGACAATTCAATCAAATTATTAAGGAAGTAAAAGCAAATGGAAACATAAAATTCATTCAAAATAACCCAGTTTACTCGTTTAAACACTGTTTTCATTTTGAATCATCTGAAACACAAAAAAGATAAGCTCCATTACAATTTAGTCAGCAGTTGTTCATATATGTGTCTACATGATCCAAATAGTTAGATCAATCGGAGACACGATATCATCATTCAATATCCAGCGTTAACATAATCAAATGCTGTGTTAACCTACAGCAATATACTGTGCTTCCACACCATGTCGAAATGTACATCCAAAATCAAGATTCAAACTCCAATCGAAATCACAATAATTAGAATTATTTTTCGATTCTAACAATTCGAAATTAAGTGCTCATAGTGGAACGATTTATTTTTACTTATCAGTGACTATAATTAAAATATTATGAAACATACCTGCAATTATGTAACATTTGTAAGAATCTTTTTGGCATTTAAAAGTAATTATTGATTTTGAAATATTGCTATAAATCAAACTGATTTGTATAAGGAAATCCCTAACACCATATGTGTATAGGATAGACACTATGCATGATTTTAAATACCGGAGACCAAACCGTTTCTACTTACAGAAATATCTATAACACAAAAATGTAATTGATTTTGTTGATGAAAATTATCAATCATATACACCACACTGCAATATCCCTGCTCACCTGACAGTGGGGATGGGGTAATTTGAAACTTTGTGTAATGTCAATTGTGTTTGCCCATTAATAAATTATAAATATCATCCCATAAATAAAACATGAATAATAGTAATGGCACAATTTGACATCCGACCGGGAATGAATTATTTGCATTTCATCCCATCACTACTTGTTACCAATCCACATATGTCTATCTCTATGAATATCGTTTCCGTTCTGAACGATCGAAATGTACAATGAAGACTTACCGAGGAAAGTTGTTGAACAGCTTCACGTAAGATGATGCGACTTTGTACGGAAATCCTCTCCTCGTCAATTTGTAGACGGCTGACATTATGCAAACAATCGGCCAAACAACTTGCTGCGTTCTCATCGAATTCAGATCGAATATCTAAGACAATCTGCAACAAGGATAAGGAGGTGATTCATATTAAGTTATCATACGTTGGTTATATGGTACAATATACCAGATATGACATGGTACTTGCAGTTTGACAAGATCACAAGAATGGTTTTGTAGTCAGTATATATAAATTATCAACAAATGGAGCAAAACATCATAATATTAATGCAAGAAATAACATGCTCATCACTTGAACAGTTACTTCATCGTGATAAAAACACATAATTTATAAGTCACATAATATTAAACAACCAAGAATGTAGAAGCAGCATTATAATGATGAATTATGCTACGCACGAGTATCACGTTTGACGCTTGGTATGTATAAAGTAAAATTGCCAAAACTTAACAATGGAAAATCGCAAAAATGTTTTCGAATTTTTAAAACCATAATTAAAAATCTTTGTTTTAATTAATTTTAAAAGACATCACTAATAACACTGTAGTGAACTACCACTGTAACATGTGTTTTATTTCCATCATTTTAACTCTATTCGATAACAATATAACCTGGCATTTGTAGTAAAACAGTGTAACAAATATGCAACGTGTAATATATATATCATGAGTTTGTAATTTTCCTACTGCATGTAAGACCTGGTTATAACCCAAACGTACATGCATATGTGCATGACCTTCCTACTTTCTAATTAGGATATATTGATGATTAAGATAAATTTCTAATTCTTATTAAATGCAGTCTCATTACAGTGCTTCGGTTGGTTTATTACATCAAAGACCTTTGAAACAGTTTTTTTTTCTTCACTGATTTTTATGCATTATAATTATATTTGAAAGAATATTTTAGAGTATTCATTTGTTCTACCACATACACTTTAATTGAAACCAAATTTATTCCTATTTTATGAATATTTTTGATTTATTTATTTAGTTTCCTGCTAAAATTGGCAAATAGCAAGAGAACCTTTTGCCAAAATCGTCTAAATTGATGTCCTGTTTAAGTCTGTAAATTAAATTCCAATAGGAAATCAAGAATGTCAACCACGTATTTATCATTTCTATTTGTAAAACAACGTTTTGGATATTCATGTTTAAATAAAAATGAAATATAACACGAGCAGAATTTAGAATGCCAGGTGCTCATGGTCGGATTACCTGAGCTATTGCAGCATGTTGTATACGATAGAACTGCTGTACAACAACACTGTAATAGCTGGGGTACAGTTGTGTAAATATGCACCTCTATAACAAATCAGTGATTGATGTGGAGCTGCTTGAAGTATAGTTCCCAATATTTACCTTGTTCGGTCGATCATTGATAGCTGTGCACAAATCCCGCATACAATCGTTCAGTTGTTTGCAATCCACTAATCGAAGTTCATCAATATGTTGAATATGAGGAACCAGGTACTCAGCTACATTTCCCAGCTCTGTTCTATTCAACTTCAATTTCTTGATCTAGAATAAAAGGTTGTTTGCCAGCAATTTCTTATGAATCAACACTTTATATAATATATAAGATGATAGGATAAGATAAGGCCAAGGGGGTTAACACACGGTCAATCGTCAGATCACCTCGCGCCTACCGTCGGGTTACCAGAGCTATTGCAGTGTGTTGTGTATGATTCACACAGTCCTTCAATTTGGTAGAACCCATTAATCCGCTGGGTTCAGACAATGTCCGTTAAGTGTCTTGCCTAAGAACACAACCATCTAGCTAGCGACTAGTTTCGCATAACCTTTTGATTGAAAGGCAACGCACTAAACTGCTAGACTAACCGGCCGGTCTACATTGGTATACATACAGCTTAAGATGATAAATGTCAGTCTCAAGTTGATACCATGACATGAATTAACTTTTCATAGATTGTCTGGAAAATAGGACGATTATCTGATAACATCATCAAACAGATGTGAAAGCTAATGCAAGATTGGACTAAGCATGTCGGCTTCACTTAGTTTAAAAGGTAAATGCTTCCGCCTGCTAATACACAATCGTTGGCGGGTTATTTGAGAGGCTATAAATTAAAGTTATTTGACTCCCCAATGTTCCCCTAACAATTGAATATTTCTAGTCATTTAATATATGTAGATCAAAGATTATATACCGACACCAGGTGTGGGGTATGACGTAAGCTAATGGAGATATCACCCAACAACAAAAGCGTGGTTCAGTGTTTTCGTTTAATTACAAAGTTAGTTTAACCGTCACTGTGCACTCGTTAACTTACTGCAAGGTAAGTAGTTTTAATATTCTACCATCTACATAATTTGTTTAAGCCAAATATGCAATCTTATTATTTTGTAAACACACCATGTATAAATACAACTCATTGGAACTGTCCAATTATGTTAGTATTCTGTATTAACTACTGCACATGGTGAATGGGACAACTAATAAACTGCTAACCTAAAGCTCTTGATAAACTCGTATTATTCATATCTTTAAACCGATAATTCTGGTGATTGAACCTAGTGATGGGATGAGGTCATTCACATGCAACATTTAAAACCATTCTTTCAATATTTGCAACATTGTGTCCTTAATTGACCTTAAAGTGTCCATACTGCTACAATGCTACTATTGTTTACCAACACTGGCTTTATGCTGCATATCAGGTTTAGTTTGTTTTTATTATTTTACAATAGATACTTTAAACTGAGGAGGTATATTTCGAGCATCCAACCTGCTTGCTTGTGAGTGTATGTTATAAACCTCACTAAATACCACAATTAACAATGAAACATTCCATTACAAACCCAAATATTTAACGAAATCATCCCATCACAATACACCACTTGTTGAACACAATAAAAATCGACATAAAATTCATTCCAAAACCACATTTTATCCGAACCTTCCCGGGTTGCAGTTGTAGGATTCGCTTCACATCTTCCAAAAGATCACCAGGATACACTTCCCATGATGTTGCCCATTTAGCTGCATCATGTTTTGTACCCAATCCATCAACTACAACCAACTCCTGAGGAAATGCAATATTCAAGTTATAAACAAGATAGAACCACATATACGTACAATGCTCGAACAGCTCAATAAATATAAAATGGTTGTCTTTAAACTTTAACGACCTCGTTCTATGTAGTAAAGCACAGAAAGAGGAATGAATTACAACGAAAATTGACGGCGACGTCGGGGTGGTTCAATAATCACACAAAAAATGCCGTTCATAGATACTTTATGTTTGGGGTTAGACTGGGGACTTTGCTCTAAATGACCGTAACAGTTGTAATTGCATTTCACATAGTGAAGGTACTATAGCAACCTGTTCATATTTCATTATTCTTGATTGAAGGGATAGCCAATAAATAAACAAATATATTAGACTACATGTTATTTCACTTGGTAGCATTAGGACTGGAATTCCACCTGAAAACTGGTCCTAACTGTACGAATTATACATTTATGCAATACTGGTTGATTATCGCAATAATGGTTGAAGGTTGCGTCTTGTCTACATAGCTTGCTAACATGGCTGTGGGTGGTTGGTGTCTCGTGTTACAACTCCATACATTTCCCAAACTCCAAGGATAAACATGAGTATCCTTCCCCAATATGTGATGGGGGGCTGCTAGGAATGGGATTGACCAGGTTGTGTCTTGTCGGCAGGTGATGTTATTAATTTGGTGTTGTTTCTTCCACAGGATGGAATGGTGCCAGGGGCATGTGACCGACCTGGACTAGGGCCGGGTCAACAGATGGATTTGGACCGAGTAGTTTAAAATGAAATTAGTTTACAAGGAACATGTACGATACTTATTGGTGTGGATGACATCTACCGTACATACATGCCTTTATGTCGCAACTTTTTTCCTAATATTTTTTAACAAAATTATAGGTACGGCCAATCCGCCCGACATAAGTGACAATCGCCACCAAGTAAGAACAAAGAGAAAAGTTTTCGACTATTGCAAGTTATTCATGTAAACCGTATGGTTTGCGCTTGGGTACATGTACTTATTGACACGCACCCATGCATATGATCCGATTTTAACACCAAAAGAAAAAATATGCTATAATTGATGACGCTTCAGAAAAAAGAAAGCTTTTCTGTCTTTCTTGATAACTCGTGCGAATCACGGCGGCTACGATTGGCATGAAAGTGAACACTGTTTGTCTGTTTATTAAAGATTGTTTTCCGCGTTGGCCAGAAAAGAAAATCTTTTAGAGGTCATTATTTATTAACGTTAAAGTTTTCAAGAATCGGCTATCTCTTATTTAACCACGCTTTTATATTAAGCCCCACAATTCACAAAATAGGAGGTTATATATACGAAAAAGCTAGGAAAAAGGCTTTTTAAATTCCTAGATTTTCAATGCGACTTGTGTGCGAGTCAACTCTAAATTAACCTTTTTTTAGACAAAACTAATGGTGCGACCTATACGGTGGCGGGACCTATAGGCGAGTATTTTTTGTGTCTATAAGAAAAAAGTTATATATTGCATTTTAACATCTTTTAACTATAAATGTTTGCTGTATATTTGGTAAACAAATTAAAAAGATAATTTTAACATTATTACCCAACAAGCCCAAGTGAACTTAAATCATTTATTCTAGATTCATTTAAAACACATCAATCATACACAACATCACATGAAACTGAGGCTTACCTGGGGAGAAGGGAGTTGTTGTATTGCTTCTTGCAACATACGTTGACCTTCTGGTGAAAGTATGTTCCAGTGCAAATCCAGTTCCGATATTTTGCCAACACACCCAGCCAGACATTGTGCTGCATGGTCATCCAACCTCCCAAAGCTTCTCACTGTAAGTTTGATCTGTGTAGAACAGGAATGTTAAAACTCCACAATAAATATATCCTGTGGATTATATGTTCAATAATCAACTATCAAACAATGCTCTACAACATGGCGGAAAAGGACAGGTTTGTGTCACCCCATGTGTACAGGGGGGGGGGTTAAGCGCAAAGGAGACATAATGTGGAAAAAGACGATACACACATATTCAATGCATCGATGATGATGTTAAAAACATGGAAGAATTTAGGAATATTTGTTGAAACAAGTTTGAGAGACACACAAGTTGGCGTGATGTATTTTAAAGTCAGCCGCATCAAAATATCAAGCTTTGGGAGGGGGTGTGGGGATCTTGTAGTAGTGATGAGGATATCTAGTGATTGGGGCAGGGTAATATTGTGGTATGGACTTGTCGGTAATTGCAATAAGTGGTCAGGGTATAAAAGTGGTAATGTGTGTGTTTCATGACAATAAAGCTCATTATAAACAACTCAGTCCATTTTACACACAACCATGTAGAAAGTGGTCAGGGTGAAGATCGAACCGAGAACCTGTCTGGTTATAACCTCCACTCTTGTATATGAGCTATTGTATGAAGTAACCTGGTTCCAACCATAACAGTTGGCTCCCATTTTGGTACTTTCATTTGATCGTCATTATTTATTTTTAGGGGGGAAGTGAAACAAATTATTTTGATTATTTAAACATTAGTTTGTTTTGTTGCCGAAAAAGAGTTATAAAATCCTCAAATACATAATTTTTGTATATTTTTCGTGTCTATAACAAGAAAGGTATATCATGCATTTCAACCTCTTTTACTATGATTATTTGGTAAAGAGGTTAAAAAGATAATTTTTACGTGATCATCCAAACAGCCCGAGTGAACTAAATCATTAATTCTTAATTTATTTAAAACACATCAATCATACACAACATCACATGAAACTGAGGCTTACCTGGGGAGAAGGGAGTTGTTGTATTGCTTCTTGCAACATACGTTGACCTTCTGGTGAAAGTTTGTTCCATTCCAAATCCAGTTCCGATATTTTGCCAACACACCCAGCCAGACATTGTGCTATGTGGTCATCCAACCTCCCATAGCTTCCCACTGTAAGTTTGATCTGTGTGGAACAGGAATGTTAAAACTCCACAATGAATATATCCTGTGAATTATATGTTCAATAATCAACTATCAAACAATGCTCTACAACATGGCGGAAAAGGACAGGTTTGTGTCACGAATT
>CH002516.1:383758-419191 GCA_000149265.1 Ciona savignyi
CCTATCTTCCTTTAAGAAGCAAAATTTTTGTTTCTAGAAACGTTTATTATTATCTAAGAAACACAAATTTTGTTTTCCAGAAACAAAAATTTTCATTTTAGAAACGAAAATTTTTTTTCCGAAAACGAAAATTTTGATTCTAGAAGCGATAGTGAAAAGTTTCGTTTTTAGGTTGGTTTTACGGCATTTTTTTTATTAATATATACCTGACACTAGTCTTCAATGTTAATCTAAATTAAAATCATTATTTTTGGCGAGTTGTTTTCATATTTATTGATTTCACACATTTAAATCACTCTTTAATCACACTTGCTTTTATTACCTCCCGTGAAAAGTACTAATCAGAGTGTTTTTTTTTCAATATTGTAGGTTAATACTTTATAACAATTAAATAAATAACAAATACAATATTGTGCATGTGCTTAAGCTGTACTTAATGTCCTTTGATAGTCCGGGATATTTAGTTTAACCAAAAAGTATTTTTAGAAACGATTGTTTTGTTTTCAGAAACAAATTTTCCGAGGTATCGTATTTTGTGCGCACCGTCATCATCTAGTGGTAGAAACGAAAATAAAGAAACAAAATTTATGTTTCTAAGAAATATTTTTTGTTTCCAGAAACAAAAATCTCAAATTAGAAACGAAAATCGCCTTTTAGAAACGAAATGAGAAACGAAAATTGTAAATGCATGCAAAAGGATAGGCGCTACCGTTCCCTCTTATTTAACCGCGCTTAGTTCGCTTTGCCATGCCAACTTTAAGTTAGCCTGAAAGACAGTTATTTTAAAGATATTTCAGTGATTAACAAATGTACCTTCAAAAAAAATTCTCGCGCGAATTTTGTTTTTGCACCCTTACGCATTTAAGAAACTTGGCGCCTATGGTAGAGATGTCAATCAAATCACTGAGAAGTGTGCAGGGCATGAAATTGTAATGTGAAACAAGTGGTCAGGGTGAAGATAGCACCGAAAATCTTTCCGTTTAGAATTTATTTCCCCACATGTGGTTCTATAGAAGGCTGGTGGTGTGCCACGAGACACTTATACAGTTGCCTCACTGGTCATTGCCTCCAGTGATGGGAAAAGTGCAGTTGCTAATTCCAATATAAACACTTTGGTGATTTAATGTATTTTATAACGGAAACACTTTTATAGAGTTCTCATGAACTGCTGTACAACAACACTGTAATAGCTGCGGTACAGTTGAGTAAATATGCACATCTATAATAAACCAGTGATTGATGTGGAGCTACTTGAAGTATGGTTCCCAATATTTACCTTGTTCGGTCGATCATTGATCGCTGTGCACAAATCCCGCATACAATCGTTCAGTTGTTCGCAATCCCATAATCGAAGTTCATCAATATGTTGAATATGAGGAACCAGGTATTCAGCTACATTTCCCAGCTTTGTTTTATTCAACTCTAACTTCTTGATCTAGAATGAAACTTTTTAACTTCTCACATATTAGTTTAATTGCTTCATAGGTACTTTGTATTTGGCTTTTTGCAGGTGCATTTGGCTGCTTAAACCTTGGCTATAAGTAACCTTAAGCTGTCCTTCCTGGTGATATGATCGGTGACGGAATTATTACAACAACATGTAACATGATGCGGAAAAACAAAATTTAAAACAGTTAACCCAATAAAATTCCCCAACATAGAATATGAATAACAACCATAAATACACTATTATTATGTGTATAAAATAGCTGAACATTTAAGTTTAAAATTATTAGGTTGAGAATCTGAATATGTCATGTAGCAAATCTGTGTTTTTGTCGTTATTTAATATGTACCGCGTGTTATCTTTATCAGTTCCCTTTGACCACGACGGAACTTTTGCCGTTTTTGGCAGTTTTGAGTAAGGTTGCTTTGACCTCGTTTGCTACGAATACTGTTGGACTTAGGGAAAAATAATCTACTACAAAGTTGTCCAGTATATAATTTTCTACAAATTGGTATTTTTATTTTTTTGATGACGTCGTAGAATTTGTAATGACGTCATAATCAATACTTTATACTCTAATTACTGGTTACTGGTAGCTTGTTGAAGATAGTAATGTATTACAAAGTTGTTCAGAATGACATTTCCTACAAATTTACGTCTTTTATTTTTTGATGACGTCAACTAAGCGTGATGACGTCACCCATGACTGACAAATAAGGCATTTCATCATCAGAATCACTGTCGGCCTTGGTCATGCTGGCAGCCTGATCGGCGGTAAATTGTCATATTTCTTCTGAATATCAAATAATAATTCAATAAAAAACAAAACAAAGACGGAAAAATGAATAAATATCAATAGTAATTAAAAAAAGTCATATGATACAGATATGTATATATATATCGTTAAAAGATCGAAAATGACTGGTAAAAGCGAAAACAAAGATGGCTACTGCTAGTTTTATTCTCACAGCAACTAGTGTAACAATTTTAACTCCCCAGAACATAAAAAAGCAATGTTATGCTTAAAAGTTAAACTTAATACAAAAATTTTGAAGAAATATGTTTGGAGTAATATTACTCAAAAATTTTAAATGCAAAGGTTATGTTTTTATGCGTTATTTCGAAAGATCTATTCAAATGCTTTCCAAAAATATAAAAACTAGAAAAATCCCCCAAGAAACGACTGAATTGTGCATTTTTTTCCGGGGACACTTCTCGGTTACAAATATGTAACCGTCGTGGTCTAAGGGTTAATATTGGTTTCATGTAAATTCCCCTTCAAACGGTTGTTAAACTGCTTTAATACGACCGCTGGTTAAACACTTCATGGACTTCCTATTTCTCACATTGTTTTCAAACATGAATAATATCAAACAGTTTAGAACCAGGGCATCTGCAGCAAAGATGCAGAGAAGTCGAGTTCAGTGTTTTTAAGTTGTGCCCGCATTTGATAAATTAATCATGAATGCGTGTTTCATTGTATCTGCATTTGGTCAACAATAAAAGAACCTGTGGTGAATCGATTCTTTCGGGAAATAATATTAATGTTTGTGTATAATGATCACGTATATCATTTTAGAACACGTATGTGAACGTATTTTTTACTAACAAGTAGTTTGCGTCGTATTTACGACGAGTTCGGCGCTTTTGTATTTAAAACACCAGTCATTATCGCAATTAAGATGGGCGTTTTCTTTATTCTGTGAAAGCTGGCATTCTAAGTAATAGAATGCAGCTTACAGAATAAAGTATTACCGTGCGTCTATAGTCTATTGTCTGAATTATATGCTGTAAGTTATCGGAGTCAGAAATCAGAAGAGCACCGACTTTACAAACTGGAAAGGACAGCCTAAAGTGACCTTTTGGTTTAGCGACGAGCGGCCAAATGCACTTGCCCCAATAGAAGCAAAAATAAAGTAGGGGTGCTAAAAACCTTCCGTGATGGAGTCTGGATAGCGAGAGTAACAAATTAGTACAGGTAGCAACAAAAGAACCAAACAAACCTACCAAAACGCTACAAACAAACCTATCAAAACGCTAGTTAAGCTCTATGACAAGTGTTATGCTAAGTCTCTATAAAAAAACAAAAATACAACGCTCCTGCAGGCGCTTCTGTTACTAATTCCGCTCTAAACTGGCACATGATTGTATACAACGCATATTGGCACGAAATCTCAACAACATCAATGACGTAATACGGGAAATCCCCTAACATAAAATGAAATGCATATCTGCTCATAACTTTTTAACAAAAAAATATTGGAAGAAACTGATTTGATTTTTAAAATCAGCGTATTTTTTTCCATTTATTAAGATATTCCTAAAATCGACCTCAGTTCTCCTTTAAAATTAAAGGAAAATTAGATAAAATACTATAATTAACACATCCGAGTTTACCCCCAAAAAACCAGCAATAATATAAAAACTATTCATTATGATATAATCCACTGTTGCAATCTTTTTACAACAATGTTTTTATTAAAACCGGTGTTACTTCTGTAGGTGGAGAAACTGGTTGATATAATTTGAAAGTGACGCGTATCGCATCGGTAAATAAAACAGGCCTGTCGTCTAGTTGTAATTGGCGGCCAGGTTGATACGGTTGGGGAGATACGGAACTGTGGTTGAGATTGATACGGTACGGTTGTGGAGATACGGAACTGTGGTTGAGATTGATACGGTACGGTAGGGAAGATACGGAACGGTTGTAGATATGGTTTTTTGCGATATTAAAATAAAGGCGATTGCAATACAAACACCCATTGTTACGTATTTCGGTTATAACGCAATTTATGATTTTTGTTGCATCAGCAAGTTCATACCTTTATGTATATTAAAATATGAATGGTGCCTGTTCGACGATGGAAAAGACAACAGCGTCAAACGTCAGCGCATGACGTGTATTTTACTGTATAATCCGGTGTTCTTGTGTGACGTGTTTACCACTATATGACGTTTTCTCATCGTAATTGTTTAGGGACGTTATAAATGCCCTTAGGGAGTTTTTGAACCAAACTGAAACCATGAGTGAATGACGTGTGTGTTTTAGATGGAGAATAAACCTTAAGCTGAGACATTGAGTTCAGCGTTTATGTGTGCTATAAAGCGTCCAGTGAGGTTAAGGTCAACCTTAATCACAGCGCGGCTTGCTCAAACGACAGGTAATACCTCAACCCAACCCACAACGACGACCAATATACTTCAAAAACTATAGCGAGCTTCACAATGGGACCCCTGTGTAAATGGACACCGCAACCTTCTCGAAACGGACAATTTTCAACATGAACTTTAATTCGAAGTTTCAATTTCATTTGCAACGACTAGATCTCTATTGTGCACGGACTGTGTATTTTCATCGAGTCGAGACGTCCACAAGTAAACTGAAAGACACAGCCGGATTTTAGAAGCATCGTCACACCAATCAGTTTTAAGAAGCCAGTACGAAACGCCCCGATTTCGCTGGACGATGTTGGCGACCATTCAACAACACAACGCTCTCTATTCGACTCAAGTTCAAGGCATCTTCGAAGAATTCCGTCGACAAACGAGGAAATGACGCCATTACCTTTACAAACAATTTACAGGATTGTATTGTTATTTATTTTTGGTTTTATATAGATATTCTTTTAAAATTTTTGTTAATATATTTTTTGCTTAATATGTAATTTTTATTAAATTTAACGAATTGCAAATATTAGTGGTTCTGGATTGGTTCGATAGTACTAGGCTATTGTAAAAAAGCATAATCTATGTGTTTCATTTTACAGACATGCATACAAACACGAAGAGCAAACGCGCTTATCCAGCGGTGTCATGTACCACCCGGGTACAGTCCAAGTTTGTCACAGTCTGCATGCACTCCGTCGTGGACAAGGTTAGTAACGCTTTAACGATTATGCTATCATGACCCTAAGTTAATCATGCCATGGAACGCGCAGTCTTTCAGTCTAATACGCACATGAGTGTTAAACGAATATTGTTTTCTCGACTTCCCGCCCTTGAGGCATTTTGAGCGATGTAGCCTACGAGGCATCATATACTCAATCTCACCGCGTCATATTATTGTTTCTTTTCGGGCCAAGTATATTGATTGCCCCACGACCATAGTGTTTGCGTTCAACCTGTGTAAATATAGGTGAGCATATGCGCCATACGACGTCTATCAAACAGCTTATTGAACCATACCAGCATACTTTTGTATAGCTATGGTAATCGCGCCGCATGTAATATGCAATGTCTAATTGTCTAATCGCATTTGACTCTCAGTCAATGTGTCGCATGTTCCGAATATATTTCGGGTGTAAAACAGGATTTTACAAAGTACACCGCACAGTTTAATGACGTTATACGACATATGTTTAATTGCCTCTGTCTTTTGCTGGAAATACTCCCGAGCGAGTTTATTTTCGTTATCCAATTCGAGTCTTAAAACCTATATGACAGGTCACTCGTTTTTTTGTTTCTTCATTTGATTAATAGCCTACATGATTGTATAGCCCTGTATTTGTTCGCTCAACCATGTTCCTAGTATTTGCAGGATCACCGTGACAAATTTTCAAGATTGTGTGGAATTGTAAAATGATCAATTTAATCATAAGTTCGTCTGAACTTCCGGGATGCACAACGAACTTCCGGGATGAACAACGAACTTCCGGGATGCACAACGAACTTTCGAGATGAACAACGAACTTCCGAGATGCACAACGAACTTCCGGGATGCACAACGAACTTCCGGGATGAACAACGAACTTTCGGGATGCACAACGAACTTCCGGGATGCACAACGAACTTCCGGGAGGCCCAACAAACTTCCGGGATGCACAACGAACTTCCGAGATGCACAACGAACTTCCGGGATGCACAACGAACTTCCGGGATGCACAACGAACCTCCGGAATGCACAACGAACTTCGGGATGAACAACGAACTTCCGGGATGCACAACGAACTTCCGGGATGCACAACGAACTTCCGGGATGCACAACGAACCTCGGGATGAACAACGAACTTCCGGGATGCACAACGAACTTCCGGGGTGCACAACGAACTTCCAGGGTGCACAACGAACTTCGGGGATGCACGACGAACTTCTGGGATGCACAACGAACCTCGGGATGAACAACGAACTTCCGGGATGCACGACGAACTTCTGGGATGCACGACGAACTTCTGGGATGCACAACGAACTTCCGGGATGCACAACGAACTTCCGGGATGCACAACGAACTTCCGAGATGCACAACGAACTTCTGGGATGCACAACGAACTTCCGGGATGCACGACGAACTTCTGGGATGCTCAACGAACTTCCGGGATGCACAACGAACTTCCGGGATGCACAACGAACTTCCGAGATGCCCAACGAACTTCCGGGATGCCCAACAACTTCCGGGATGCACAACGAACTTCCGAGATGCACAACGAACTTCCGGGATGAACAACGAACCTCGGGATGCACAACGAACCTCGGGATGCCCAACGAACTTCCGGGATGCCCAACAACTTCCGGGATGCACAACGAACTTCCGAGATGCACAACGAACTTCCGGGATGAACAACGAACCTCGGGATGCACAACGAACTTCCGGGATGCCCAACGAACTTCCGGGATGCACAACGAACTTCCGGAATGCCCAACAAACTTCCGGGATGCACAACGAACTTCCGAGATGCACAACGAACTTCCGGGATGCCCAACAAACTTCCGGGATGCACAACGAACTTCGGGGATGCACAACGAACTTCCGAGATGCACAACAACTTCCGGGATGCACAACGAACTTCCGAGATGCACAACGAACTTCCGGGATGCCCAACAAACTTCCGGGATGCACAACGAACTTCGGGGATGCCCAACGAACTTCCGGGATGCCCAACAACTTCCGGGATGCACAACGAACTTCCGAGATGCACAACGAACTTCCGGGATGAACAACGAACCTCGGGATGCACAACGAACTTCCGGGAAGCCCAACGAACTTCCGGGATGCCCAACAAACTTCCGGGATGCACAACGAACTTCCGAGATGCACAACGAACTTCCGGGATGCCCAACAAACTTCCGGGATGCACAACGAACTTCCGGGAAGCCCAACGAACTTCCGGGATGCCCAACAAACTTCCGGGATGCACAACGAACTTTCGAGATGCACAACGAACTTCCGGGATGCACAACGAACTTCCGGGATGCACAACGAACTTCCGGAATGCACAGCGAACATCCGGGATGCACAACGAACTTCCGTGATGCACAACGAACTTCCGTGATGCACAACGAACTTCCTGGATGCACAACGAACTTCTGGGATGCACAACGAACTTCCGGGATGCACAGCGAAATTTCGGGATGCACAACAAACTTCCGGGATGCACAACGAACTTTCGGGATGCACGACGAACTTCCGGGATGCACAACGAACCTCGGGATGCACAACGAACCTCGGGATGAACAACGAACTTCCGGGATGCACGACGAACTTCTGGGATGCACAACGAACTTCCGAGATGCACAACGAACTTCCGGGATGAACAACGAACCTCGGGATGCACAACGAACCTCGGGATGCCCAACGAACTTCCGGGATGCCCAACAACTTCCGGGATGCACAACGAACTTCCGAGATGCACAACGAACTTCCGGGATGAACAACGAACCTCGGGATGCACAACGAACTTCCGGGATGCCCAACGAACTTCCGGGATGCACAACGAACTTCCGGGATGCCCAACAAACTTCCGGGATGCACAACGAACTTCCGAGATGCACAACGAACTTCCGGGATGCCCAACAAACTTCCGGGATGCACAACGAACTTCGGGGATGCACAACGAACTTCCGAGATGCACAACGAACTTCCGGGATGCACAACGAACTTCCGAGATGCACAACGAACTTCCGGGATGCCCAACAAACTTCCGGGATGCCCAACAAACTTCCGGGATGCACAACGAACTTCGGGGTAGCACAACGAACTTCCGAGATGCACAACGAACTTCCGGGATGCACGACTAACTTCCGGGATGCACAACGAACTTCGGGGATGCACAACGAACCTCGGGATGAACAACGAACCTCGGGATGCACAACGAACTTCCGGGATGCACAACGAACTTCCGAGATGCACAACGAACTTCCGGGATGCACAGCGAACTTCCGGGATGCACAACGAACTTCCGTGATGCACAACGAACTTCCTGGATGCACAACGAACTTCTGGGATGCACAACGAACTTCCGGGATGCACAGCGAACTTTCGGGATGCACAACAAACTTCCGGGATGCACAACGAACTTTCGGGATGCACGACGAACTTCCGGGATGCACAACGAACCTCGGTATGCACAACGAACCTCGGGATGAACAACGAACTTCCGGGATGCACGACGAACTTCCGGGATGCACAACGAACTTCCGGAATGCACAGCGAACTTCCGGGATGCACAACGAACTTCCGGGATGCACAACGAACTTCCGTGATGCACAACGAACTTCCTGGATGCACAACGAACTTCTGGGATGCACAACGAACTTCCGGGATGCACAGCGAACTTTCGGGATGCACAACAAACTTCCGGGATGCACAACGAACTTTCGGGATGCACGACGAACTTCCGGGATGCACAACGAACCTCGGTATGCACAACGAACCTCGGGATGAACAACGAACTTCCGGGATGCACGACGAACTTCTGGGATGCACAACGAACTTCCGGGATGCACAACGAACCTCGGGATGAACAACGAACTTCCGGGATGCACAACGAACTTCCGGGATGCACAACGAACTTCCGGGATGCACAACGAACTTCCGGGATGCACAACGAACTTCCGGGATGCACAACGAACTTCCGGGATGCACAACGAACTTCCGAGATGCACAACGAACTTCCGGGATGCACAACGAACTTCCGGGATGCACAACGAACTTCCGTGATGCACATCGCGGCTACGACGACCAATAAACTTCAAAAACTATAGCGAGCTCCACAATTTACCATAGACATCAATAAAACATATACGCAAATGAATGAATATTTGGTCGAGATCTCTTACAACCGGTATAAAAGAATTGAAAATTGCAATAGGAATTACCATTCAGCACCATCTTTAATGCTGTTAATGCGAGAGTTTTTATATTCTGATTTATTATTTTGCGTTTCATGTTATGTCGTTATTTTCTCTCATTTGCCCTTTTATTCTTTTTTCTCTTTATTTTTGGTAGACGTGTAAGGCGTGGTTTCAGAAGTATTATTTGTGACCACTCGAATTAGATAGTTTAGAATATTCATATTTATCCCGTGAATTTTCATATGTATCATACTTGGTAATTGAAAAACCAAGGGGGTTAAAATACGGACAATCGTCTGTTTTAAGTGCTTGTTACAATGCAGCCTTCAAATATATTTCAGTGACATGTTTCAACGTGGGCACAGTCTAAATACTCGCTTGCTTCCCGAAGTGTTTTATATTTGCAAAGCAATAGCAGTTTTCTGTAAATAAAAATCGACTTAAATATAAATAACACAACATAACAAACTTATTAAAAAACAATTCTTACCGAACTGTGCGTTGATCCGAACTAATTTTACATAAATTTCATAATAAATATCGCAATGTTCTGCGCAGAAGTAAATTAAATCGGTTAATAAATCCGTTAACAAATACTATAAAACTAAAGACTCATTTGACTTACAACTGAAATATAACGAACTTAGAGTACTTAAACCAGAAAAAAACGACGATTACCAGTTAGCGTGCGCGTCTTATCGCACAACTTAGAAGCCGGAATTTAAATGCATTAAAGGCCGATTCACATTATTACGGCGATGAGAGCGATGCGAGCCATTATTTTGACGTCACGTCCTGTACCACCGGCTGATCGCCCTCGTAGAAACTTGTTCTAATCCATTGCTCGCATCGCTCTCAACGCCGAGGTTTGGCGGGAAATCTCTGAAAACTTCGCGCGTGCAAAAATAAATCAAGAAGACAACTTGGACATTTTCGATTATACCAGTATGGAAAAGGTTGATTTTAGCGAAAATTTAATTAAATTGGTACAAAGCTATCTAGTTTTGTACATTACAGAAAATCCTGGATAAAATATGATAAACTGAACATAATATTTGGATCAACAGCTCTGAAATTTTAGACTAGACCGGTAGGTTACACTAATTAAATACAGTAGGTTTTATGTGCTTAGGCTACATTAATACTTTCAATATCACGCCTTTGTAATTTGTTATATCAAAGAACATTTGAGACTATTGCAGAACTAAATTAATGGGTTGAGGCGCAAATGGGTTTGCAGTTGGCTTGTTGATGCCTACTGGGAGATGCGTTGCTAATTTAATCTGTTTTGCCAAAATAGAAATTATGGAATTTTAAATCATTTGTTAGAAACTTTTATCGTAAATATGGGTCTTTGGTTCACAACGGCCTAGATTGGAAAAAGCAAGTCGAGAAATTGTCGATAAGAATAGCAAGTCGGAAAGAATCCCACACGCATCGGACGATGGTGCGGCGAAGGGCAGTGATGTCACTTCCTCTTTCACAATCTGAACATCGGCGCAATACGTTTTGTCCCGAACATTAACGCTGCAGTCTTCGTGCCCAGTAAGATAGTGGAGATGGCTGAGAATTCCCCAGAAGCCAAGATAATAAGCTCCGGACACGAATCACTTGGAATATGTTTTTTGTAAACATATCGCAACCGAGATGGAGTATGACACTGAGATAGTTGACGAAGTAGTGACTCAGGAAGAGGCGCAACTAAGATAGATGAGCATGTTGCTCCCCAATCACCAGCATCTCGTGCTGAAACACTGTTCTCCTCCAGCAATGTGGTCATCATCGGCCACGTCGACGCCCTGAAGTCAACAATCAGTGGTCAGTCCATGCGCCTCCTTGGGATGGTGGACAAACGCACCTTGATGTACGAAAGAGACGAAGGAAAGGCAGTTGAAGTAGGATGGGCGTCCGAGGCCGATATGAAACATTTCACAATTTTCATTGCATCAGGAACTATGAGTTTTGTGTCGAACAGGATCGAGAAGAGTGGAGAGGTGGTTCGTGTGTTTAACCCAGTGGACTTTGCTGTCGCCCCAGTAATGAGGGCATCGTGGCTAGCGATAAGGTGGGTCTATGACCCTGGCAGTTTAATACTGGTTGAAAGAGACAATGTAAACTTTAATGGATTATTTTTTTGGGTGTTCTAAGGGTCCACAGGCGACCAGCGAAACCAAGAGTACCCAACAGTATACAATAAACCCTTTTAGAAAATCACATAAACATAACCATTTGCAAACAAGAAGGAAGGAAATTTCCAATCGAGGTCTTTTATTAGCTGTTGTGTAATGAATATAGTATTAACTATTGTGTAATGAGTATAGTATTAGCTATTGTTTAATGAATATAGTATTAACTATTGTGTAATTAATATAGTATTAGCTATATGTATATTTGGCTGTGACTTTTTGCTTTAAGCAAGTAGTTATGTAGTAGTTCTGTAGTTGTACAGTTGTGTAGTTGCATTGTGGCGGTCAAGGATATAGACCGAGCAAGATTCAAATAAATTGGGATGAAATGCTACATTATGTAATGAATATCATGTAGCGTCTCAATTTTGTTTGTCGCCTTGTGTACTTTTCATTTTGAGTTTTATTTATGTGTGACGTTATGTTCTTTTAAACCCCTTGTTTAGTTGTCGCCTTTCGTTTGGTTAACTATGTTGTTTATGTATTTTTCTTGTTTTCCTGTGTTGGCAAGTGCATGTTTTAATCGAGTTGAATATGTAAGATATGTTAATATTTTTCTTTGTTATGTTTATCAAGTTTGTATAAGTAATCCGAGAACCCTTCAGTTTCCGATTGCATAACCAAACTTTGTTCACTTTGTATGTGATATCCCACAATGGATTAGCTTATCAGACATCCTGTTTGTTAAATTAAAAAAAAAAGATATTAAATTTTGATTGGTAACTCGGAAACCCATTAAATAATTAGGTAACTAAGGAACCCAATTGTTTTTGCATTTAGAAACTGTAGTGTTGTGACTGTAAAAGCCCCTATTCCGATTACTTGTATACGATGTCTATGTTATATCCCGGATGTTAGCTTATCAAACGTGGTCTTTAATATTCTAATACTTGCCATAGCGAGCGTACGGTACTTAGTAAATTAACTGAAGTGTTCTAAATATTGTGAGCGTGAAACTATTAATAAGGAACACAACAGAAACAGATAGCGTGCAGTTAAAAGTGGGTTTAAATATAGTGACGGTAGAAACATTATTGCCATGTTTTAGTTTAAAATAAGGTTTCTTCTGAACTTACTTTAACTAACCATATATGATACTTACCCTGGTCATCGTTGATCCCTGTAAACCACGAAGAAAAGTTGTGGTTTCAGGCGCTGCATGTTCATCAGCTTGCACTGTTAAGTTGTGAGGTGCTGAACATGATTTGAAGGCAAACGCAAGATCACGTGCTTGGGTTGGGTTCGGAGGAACTTTCATTGTTATGTTAGTTGGTAGGCATTGTTCTACTTGTTTTATTATTTCATTATCATCAAGCTCATGCATCCAGCCTGACACTTTACCAAGTAAAGTATTAAAGTTGTCTTTGTTTGGATCAATTTGTTGTCTTGAAATTATATCCAGAATCATTTTCTTTTTTTCCTTAAAATCTTTAATCTCTGAAGTTGGGAAGATGAGTTCCAGATCCGTTTTTGAAGTCGGGTTACAAAAGCCGAACATAAATCTTGCCACAACTTCCCACTGGAACTCTTGGAATATGGAGCTGTAACGTTGAAATTGTTGATATGGCATGAAGAGCATCATGTACACAGCAGTGAGAAATTCCTGCCACATGAGGTGAGAAAAGTAACTTCGCTTATGTCCTTCTAATATTTTCATTCTCATGCCTGATGCTTTGTCAACATATGTGGTGCATAAAGTTATTGGCCATTGTTTCTTTGATCTTAACTTTCTTGAAGTCCTTAATATTAAAAACTAGTTTTTGTTTTTTGAACCCTTTAAAAGCTAATTGACTTAATTTAACCAGTTCCAAGCTGATTTGTTCTTCCGTCATGTCAGATTTCAGATGCTCAGAAGTCATGTAGTGAGTTAGTGCATAGATTAAGACTTGCGTCATTGAGTTTATCTCTTTGCCTGTAGATAGACAAATAATAAGGCAAGCCATGATCAGAATGCAATTGACCGGGACATAACACAATGCAGAAAGAATTCGGTCGTTCCTTCAGATATTTTTTTATTTCAGGATACCTTTCACCACAGATCTGTGTTCCGAGTTCATCTATGGCATTTTGATCAAGGCCCAGCACTTCAAGAACGAAAGTTGGTCGACAATCAGGGTGTATCTGATAGAACTGACCTGGTCTAGAAGTCACAAGTTTTATGGCATTGGGTAGAAGAAAACCATTAAGAAAGTTCTTGATAATGTCCTCTGGCTTCTCCTTTCCATTGATCGTGCAGCGGTGGGTCTTTTTGGAAAATTTGGTTGCAGCTTCATCTAATCCATCCATCACAATGACAACATTGCGATTATTCTGCAACATTTCGATCAATGCATTGTTTTCCTTGTCCGAATGGGTAGGGAACATAGTCATGCCGTTGTCAATGAGAAATTGAAGCGTTGTTACCTTTTTCTTAAAATTAACATTTTTCATTGAAATGTAAAACAAATATTCGGTGTCTGGTGAAATTATTTTATCCAGGATGGATTTAGTCACCATCTTGCTAAGGGTACTCTTTCCGATTCCAGGTAACCCTACAATGCTTATAGTGTTTCCATGTTGCTTGATATACAGTTCTTTGGCTGCATCACTTTTGCATTGCTTTTCAGCTTCCATTTGGGCAGTTTCTTTAGCTTTAGTAAAAATTTGGTCGATAGAAATTCTTGATGCATTAGATTGATAGATTGTATCTAAGCTCTTTCGTTCCATATGGTTCTGCCAGTCATAACTTTTGTTCCAATCAGCATCAGATCGTTGAATGACGGTAGATATTTGAAGTTGAACCCTCTCTATGGCTTGTTCAAGATGAATTGGCAAGATGGTTTCTCCAACAACTTCGTTTGCTCTAACAATCAACTTCTTCTTCAATTCCTCAGCTGAAAATATTTACAAAAAATACGATTTATTCTGATTTTATTGAATCGTAATAAAACTTTGTCATTTGACCTAAATTGTGGGTAATGAACCGGGAAAATTCCCCTGGTACGTTAAAATGCATAAAATATTCTTTATAGAAATTTCCCGGGCCATGAAAAAATAAATTGGGCTAATTTGGAATTTAGTTTCATTTCGCGAATGTGCTTGACAAGAAGCTTAAATGTAAAATATTTCTGGTGAAATGTTAGTATATTTAACACTTTTATGGTGTTTTAACTACCCAAGAAAATGAAGTTTTAATTGACACCTTTGGCTTTCGGCCGATTCACACCAATAAAACGTGTTCCGGTCCGACGATTTGCATGAGTATCGATATACACTTATAACTAGAATTTTATATGAAAAAAAGGTGAAGACGTCATAATTCTATCGTCATAGGATGCCAATTAACTTATGCTAATAGAAACTGAAAAAAATCGCATTTTATACCAGAACCAACCTAAGAAGTGTGGCATAGTAATTTAAAGTGGTGCCAATATTTTGCACTTTGACAATCAAAAAACAATAACTCGGATAAATACATTGTAGGGTAAATGTATTGGTTTCATCTGTACAAATAAAACAATGACATTTCTTTTTGCTCACAGTTCATATAACCCATATAAACAAGCAGTATGGAAAGTGCTGTAGACAGAACAAAAAACATGATAAATAAAATAAAAATTGACACCAACAATTTACTAGACAGCACAAGTAAATTAGTTAAATAGTGATACCAATCTAGTTTGAAAACAAAATGTTTATCTGGATGCTAGCTATCATTTTGAAAGTTACTAGAACATTTTAAAAAGTGAAGCATTGCCTTGGTTATTTGTGTGCATTATTTCTGGTTTCCTTTTTTTGTTATTTTGGGGCACTTCATTTTTCTGTAGCCCTAGTATGTACTTTTCAGTTACCGGCAGTAATTTGCAGAAGTAAAATTGATATTCTACCAGACTGTTTCATTGCAAATTATTTCCATATCTGTATCTGTGTTATCAGATGATGAACTTGAGTTACCGGAACTGGTCCAGTCATGCTCTAAAACACAAATGTATATTCAACATTTAATATACACAATCCACTTGTCATTGTTTCCCAATTTTTAATTACAAGACCAAAAAATAAGTGTACAGGAATATAGGATTTATTCTAGTTGTTTCACTATGGTAATGCAATTATCGATGGTGGAACCCAGGGCCTGTGGTAACTTAATGATTGCCTAGATGCAAAACTTCATTTTACCATTCAGTGCAATAAAACGAAAGGTTGAAAATGGTCGCTAGCTAGTCGGTTGTGTCCTTGGGCAAGGCACTTTACGGACATTGCCTGAACCCAGCGGATTATTGGGTTCTACTAAATTGAAGGAACGTGTTTATCATATAAAACACACTGCCATAGCTCCGGTAACCCGACGATGGGTGCGAGGTGATCTGATGATTGCCCCTGTGTTAACTCCCTTGGTTTTCCCATTCACGGGAAAAAAGATGAATATCCTATCATAAAACATCCTTATGTACAAAAGTGGTTAACAAAAGTTTTGCTGAATATTAGAATTAACATTCAACTTGTAACGGGTAGTTTGGCAATCGGATATGTACCGCTGTAATGGTATCATAACTAGATACTTACAAAAAGTAGAATCATATATAGAATATAATATATTTATAAATGTAACACTTTACACACTTACCAGTCTCATTCAAAACTCGAACTATAATATTCCAAGTTAACTCTTGTACAACTAAATTCATTTACCGGTATGTAGAACTGGAGATATTAGGCTTATATTTTGCCGACTTAACATTCAATTCTTGAATTAGTAGTTGAAGTTTGCTCAGATCCACCATAATTCTACATGCTAAATATATATTTAACCAGTACCTATCGCCTATCGGGAAAATTTATGTGAGTTTAAGTACCGGTACTGGTTTTGTTCAGTTTAAGCTACACAACCGGCTTACCTGAGATGTTGAACCAGTGCTATGCATTATTTGTTAGGAAATCGCAATTAATAAAAAAACGCAAACACAAAAACCGAGCGACCTGTCATATAGGTTTTACGACTCTTAACGAATAAGGGAAATAAACTCACGCGGATGTATTTCCATTAACGAACAAAAGCAAACAATCAATAAGCAGAACAGAAGTCGTGTCTCGTCATTACTGTGCGGTGTTTGTAAAAGCCTGTTATACACGAAATATATTCGAAATATCCGACACATTGACTGAGAGGCGATTAGACAATTAGACATCGCATTTACATGCGGGGCGATTACCAAAGCTATACGGAAGTACGCTGGTATCATTTAATAAACTGTGGCGTTGTAAGGCGGGTACGCTCACTAATTTACACAGGCTGAACGCAAACGCGCGGGGCAGAGGCGAACAGACTTAGCAGGATAAGACACAAAACTCGAGCCGCTGCTCAAAACGAGTATATAATCGCGTGAACGTGACGCACAATTTGCGTGAGGCGATTAAAGGAAAACTAACGCCTTGTCGGCGGTAACATTGAAAATGTGGCGCGAACGAACAAAACAAAGGTCGTTTGACGTGTAAATGCGCCTATAATACCGGATGGGTTGGCGCAGCATGGCATCATTGACTTAAGCTCATGATAGCATAATCGTGAAAGCGTTACTGACCTTGTACAAGATGGAGTGCATGTAGCAATTGTTGAAGGCGCGTTTGCTCTTCGTGTTTGTAAGAAGTCTGTAGAGTGAAACACCGATATTATGCATTCTTGCAATAGCCTAGTACCATTCAACCAAACCAGGAACACTAGTATTTGCAAACGTTGCAGACTAATAATTACATATAGTATAAAAAATAATAATAAAACTTACAAAAAATAATCTAGAAGCTACAAAAATGATAATACAACCCTTTCATATTTCGTAAAGGGAACGTTGTCTTGCGTAATCTCTTCTTTCGTCGGCGGAGACGATGCTTATCAACTTGATTTGAATAGAGTGCGTTGTCTTTTTAGTCACCAACTTCGTCCAGCGAAAAGGGGCGTTTCTTACTTGAAGCTTGAAGTTGCTTGTTTTTGAATTTTTGCTTCTTAAATAACTTGCGTTCGGCTACTCGTCGTTACCAATGCACTTGAAACTTCGAATTGAAGTTGACGTCGGAAATTGTTCGTTTCGGTAAGGTGCGTGTCCATTATCACGTCGGTCTCAACAATGTGGGCTCGCTCTTTTTTAGAGCTGGTTGCTTAAGGTTGGCTGAGCTAGATTCAGCCGGCTGCCTTACGGTCTCTGGCGAGCTGCGCAGTGGAAAGTCTATACGTTTACTCTCCACAAAACGCCTACCAAATATTATGGTAGCCACGATATTTAAAGTCTTGATCTCAAACTCGAAGTCCAACTCTTGATTCCGTTTAGTAATATTTTGCGTCTCATTCAATATACGGTTTATTCGCCACTCAAGTTACTTAGTACGTTATTCAGCATGACGCCAGTTGTATAGTCTAAGGTACGTTATACAGCATGACGCAAGTTATCTCAAGTACGTTATTGCAGGTTATTTTAGTAGGTTATATTATCTTATTCAAATTTCTAGAATATATATGGCATTTACGAGGTGCGAGAAGTTTACGTGCGAGACGTCTACACGTTTTACTAACTTTACGTGTTTACATCTACATGTTTTACTAACTGTTGGGTATTAGGTGGGAAAACTATGTAAACTATTTAAACAGCTAAAACACAAAGTGTTACGGTTATTAATCTCAAAATTGTTGTATACGATCTCTATTATTTTCGTTGTTACCAAAATCACCATGCGTTACGAATTGCTTTTTTATTTGTAGCAGTAATGTTTCACCTCGTTTAATTGCAATACTTCAATGTTTAAATCACTGTTAGGATTCCTAGCTATTGTGTAGCATTTGCAATTGTGAAAGTGTCTAAGGTACTCTATCCGTTATGCTAAACTGCCTCTATTTGATTTGCTAACTGTGTATTCTATTGAATAAGGTTGATCGAATCGTGGTTGAACACCTCAGAAAGTTAGTCGTTTAGTCGCCATTGTTCATTCATGTACGTCACTGCACCTGAACTGTATAATACACTTTTCTACAACTATGGTGATGTGTGTGATGGACAGCTACCGATTTAATCGACATACCACGACCATAGTGTCACGTAGGATACGGTTAAATTCTATACTAAACTCTCTAATATAATTAAAACTAGTGTATTTACTTTTTATATCCACAGTAAATATGGGTCCCATTTGGAAAAATGGGACATATATTGTTTTTGTCCGTTTTTTTTTTCGTCAAAGGTTTGACATGCATGGCATGGTGCCGCGACATCTATCAGAAGGAGTAATGGAATCGCAATAAAAATTGGACATTTTTTAAACAACATGGTCTAGATATACAGAAGCTAAAATGTTAGGCGATAAACTCGGGGGAATTCCCCTGGATCGTTAAAAACCAAAACGGTATTTTTCTAAAAAAAGCCTTTTTTGGTCATAGCGCTTAAACGGATGTTACAATTTAAATCAGATTTGGTGGAATGTAAGTGCATTAGTCACTAATTAAACACTTAAATGACATAAAAAATTACCCAGGTAAATACCCTAAAAAATGGGATTTTGTTCTCAATTCATGATTATGACAGACATACCATGTCGCCCCGACATCTACCAGAAGGACTAACGGAATCGCAATGAAAATTTGACATTTGTAAGAGAACATGGTCTAGATATGTAGAAACCAAAATTTTGGGTGATAAATTTAGAGGAATTACCCTTAGACGTTAAAAACCAAAACGCTATTTTTTCTAAAAAATTAGCCTTTTTTGGGCATAGCGCTTGAACGGCTGTTACAATTTAACCAGATTTGGTGAAATGTAAGTGCATTTAGTCACTGATTTAACACCTAAAAGAAATAGTAAAATTACCTAGGGAAATACCCCAAAAAATAGGATATGTTCTCAAATCATGATTGTGACAAGCATGCCATGTCGCCCCGACATCTACCAAAGGAGTAATGAAATCGCAATGAAAATTGGACATTTGTAAGACAACATGGTCTAAATGTTCGTAATTTTAAGACGTTTATTCTTAATTTAACTAAACATGGAAAATAAGTTCGGTATGTTAACTATGGGACCCAAGAGTTTATGCTTCCAGAATCAAAAACTACATACTCAGTGTATGAAATACAAATTATGGTTAGGGACCCTGTAGCATGAATATAGGTTATACAACATGTGTTTTACAAATAGTGGTGGTTAAACACGTGGTTGACACTCTCTAGTTTTATATGTACTGCATATTAGCAATAAAACAATTGTTAATGCTGATATTTTACGATATTAAACTCGTCCGACAAAAAACATAAAGTAAGAAAATAGCGCATACTCTATTCCTGAAAAACATGTTTTTTTTCGTACGAGAGAAAACGTGTCGTTTGCGTCAAAATCGGATTGGTGTCAATCGGCGCATAACAGACAATGCGTTCTATTTGAAAAACGTCGGTCCGACACTACAAAAACGTTTTTTGTCGTTTTGGTGTGAATCTGGCCATGGTACCCATGCGTTCATGCTTGAAGAAACAAAACTATGGCTTCTGGAATGTTGAATAACATGCATCTGAAGTGCACATATCTTGACTCGATTAACAAAAAACAATTGAGGCATAAACAAATGGTTTTGCGAGTTACCTTTAAATTTTGATATTCATTCCCCGTAAAAGTATATTCTTGTATGTTGATTATTGTAAAACAGATAAATATTGCAAACATTACCAACTAGACAAAATAATGATGGGGAGAATTTCTCCGAGTGAGCTGGTTTATTTCAACTCTTTATTTAACTTAATATTCAAACTATTGACGATCATAAACCAACAACTCACCAAGTGCCTTAACATCAACAGGGGGAGGTCCAATATAATGTTTGATGTCACCATACAGATGTTCAACATGCAGTTGTGAGTGCTCTCCTACATTGGGGGGGTTGGATGATGAAGGTTGGTTGCTCTGTGGAAGACTGTAGTTACGAATATTGGATTTTTGTGTTCGTTTCTTTCACACTTTTAATTGATTTTATTTTCCCGTTGCTATTTTAACTCGCACGTTTTTATTATCTCTCTGATAATCACGTGATTAACGTTGACGTCAGTGCAGTGCTGATTTCGGTGCTGGTGTTGTACCCGCAAGAATTTAGTTCCTAAAACAAGAATGTAACTTCCCGACAAGGTGCTGGCTTCTAACACCTGTCTTAGTGAGAGGCTACAGTATGCTTAGACGGCGTCTCTTATTCAGAGTTTGAAATTACGCGTCATTGTCCAAAACTTCATGAATTTATTCGAATTTGAATGATGGCGAAAACGAAAAGTCTTGAAATGACGGTTTTCTAAAGAAAAATATATGTACAATTTAATTATCACAAAAATTACTAGTTTGAGAAATAAAACCAATATTTACCAAATTGTGGCTAAACAGGAGCCAAAGCACGTCATACACATCTTAACAATAACCGATAATTCCAAACCTACTAAAACTACCAAAAGACCGATTACCTCACGATAATGCTCAGGCAGTAAAAAACTAGCGTTTTATAGTTCGGTGAAATGGTGGGGAAAAGGGAATACAATACCGATCTTATTCCCTAGTGACATCGATATAATATAAACAATAATGGCGACGATAAATCTTACACTCCCCCCCAAATTGCGAGATCGTACAATTGAGCAATTTACAATTTAATTGATTTACGTCGCGTGTTAAGATTCATTCAATGACTGGGCTAATGCCCACATTCTCGTTGATCTGTAGCGGGTCAACACTCTCATTGCGCACGTCCATAGCGGGTACTATGATACATAGTTTGTGTATCGGTCTCTTTAATTCGGTGTCACGTGCTTTGACTAGCACATTTCGAGCTACACCGTGGCTGTTCGGGTACACGGAGGTGATTCTTCCAATGGACCATTGTGATCGTGGTGTTGTGTTGTCCACTAGAAATACAACGTCTCCTATCTTCACGTTTTCTTTTCTTTTGTGCCATTTCTGGCGTGTGGTGATAGTTCGGAGGTACTCTCCCGACCATCTGGCCCAAATTCGGTTGGCTAGATGTAGAACGTAGCACCAGCGGCGTCGAGCGTAACTTTGCCGTTCATTGGTCAAAGTTGGAGGCAGCTCACTTGACGGGTTCACCTTGAGCAGGAGGTTCGGTTTTAATGGCGTCTCGCCATCGATATTCAGTGTAACGGGAGTGAGAGGTCGACAACTCAGTATTGCCTCGGACTCCAGCAGCAGGGTTGTCAGTTGATCATCGTTCAATGTCTTTTCACCTGAAATGGAAAGTAAAATCCGACGAACGGATCTAATCATTCTTTCCCAGGCTCCACCCATGTGTGAAGCGCAGGGAGGGTTGAAATTCCATTGAATTTCGCGTTGTAGAACAAAGTCATGTATTTGATTTTGGTTCCATTCCTGGATGGACTCACGGAGCAACCGTTCGGCCCCAACCAGGTTTGTTCTATTGTCGGAGTAAATGTGAGACGGGTTTCCTTGTCGAGCAATAAATCGTCGCAATGCATTAATCAGTGCGTTAGTTGAGTTTGTATCAAGTTTGTTATTGGTGGCCGCTCTCCAATCAATAAAATGTTGAGATTGAACATACCTTATCAGTGACCTCTTGGCGTAGGCAATTTCGGCGACTGTTAGACGAAACGAAACTGGTTCTGGAACTCCATTCATTGTACGTGCTCGGGGGTGCGCTGCAAATCTCAATATCCACGCAACTGCGGCCTTCAAACAATGCCAATTAGAATAGTGCGTTATCAGGATATCAGTGGCGGGAGTGGTTTCCTGTACGGAAAATAAGTTACTGGCTTGCTTATCGAACGCTTTAATGTCGTTGAGTGACATGTCCCCTTTCTTGAGCGCGTTGGGCCAGTATTCGAAGGAAGCTTGTAGCAATTCGGGCTCTGTAAACCAAATGACATTGAAAATTAAGAAATCTACGCTGGCGCCTCTTGATGCACAGTCGGCAGGGTTCAGTTTTGTTTGAACATGTCTGCAGTCGCGTGTACACGAATGCTTGGAAACAAATGCTAAGCGCCTAGACACAAAAATAGTGAACCTTCTGCGACCATTAAATATGTTTTGCAACACGACGGACGAATCTGTCCACAACATGGACGGGCATAGCTCTAAACCGAGTTCCATTTTCAGAGATTGGTCCATTTTTTACTAACAACAACCACTAATTCTAATCGAGATATGGATACGTCGTCTTTCGGTGCTAAACGAGATTTGTCCATTAAAAAGGTACATCTTACCTCGTTATTGTAGCGGTTACAAACTCGCAGGTAACATGCGACACCGTAGTCAATTTTCGATGCGTCGGCAAAGTAGTGTAGTTGGCATCGCTGACTATCCTCATGGCCTCGTAGACCGAAGCTTCGAGGAATAGATATGTCGTGCAGTCGTGCCAGGCTTGCGACCCATTTCTCCCATCTTTTAAGTTCTGGAAGAGGAATTGGTTTGCCCCATTCTATCTCCTGCTGAAACATGCCTTCGATATCTGCAACAAGTGCGATCGGGTCTCTGCGAAACCGTGTAAGCACCTCGACGAGACTATTTACAAGATCAGGGCCCTGCATGAGAACCTGGTAATCGTGGCGCCATGGGAGGGGTGGTTCATATTGATTATCAACAAACTTAACTGATTCCTTCATAAGGTCATGTGATCTTCGGTCTTCAATCGAGGTCGGGAACCGAAGAAAGCTGTCGTTGAGGTCCTCGAGATCGTCGATCATTGGTTTGAGATCGCTTTCATCCTTTAAAAACATAACGCTGGCCTTACAATTGGAACGGCTTTTATCACCACAGGGGCCTAGAAGTGACCATCCTAGACGGGTTTTGACAGCGTCGGGACATCGACCATTTCCGCTTCTCATAGACTCGACACGGAAAACTCGGGGAACGTTCGCCCCGATTAGCAGCTTGACTGATCCATCTTCGATCTGTGGAATTTTCACCACCTTGCAAATAATGGTGTCGCTGCAACGCCTGCGGATCATGTAATACATTAGGATTCTTATATATCTTATCGACAGCAACGACGTTGGGAAGGTTATTCCAATCTTCACCCTTCACAGGCTGGGCAGAGAGTGCAAGGGACACTGTATCTAAAACATGAGATGATGTTAGGGTTTGCAACGTAATACAACGTGGATTACCAGCAGCTTTTGGTGAACTTACGATCGACTCCTCACGGCGTGTTGTCGTGGAACCTTGATCGATAAATGCATAAGTAGCAACCTCTTTGTCTGCGTAACGGACTCTACCGGGAACAACGTTTATATAAACCCTTGGCCGTGTTGATACTGGTGCAGCATTTATCGATTTCAACAGCTGCGCTTATTTCAATACGCTCGTACTTATACACACGGGACGGGGGTTGGTGTCTACGGCTTACCGGTAAAGTATTTTGTACTTGCCGTGGCGACGTTAATTCTGCAACTGATTTCTTGTGATGGCTTAAGTTGGAACGAGCGTCTGCAAGCGAAGGCCGTACTGTAGTGCGGTTGTTCGTTGTAGCTACGGCAACAACGGTGGGTTGTAATGTTGGTGAGGTCGAGTCTAGAGCCTCCAAGATTTCTTCATCTTTCCGAGCTTTAGAAACTGCCTTCGCGTATTCAAATTCTGGTTGTTTTTTGTTGGCGACACGCTCTACTTCTATAGATTCGCGAGCTTTTTGATTGGCTTCTTTCGCTGCTACGCGTGTCCTTTCAGCAGCACGATCTGTTTGCTCCTTTGCACGCTTTCGAACAACCTGTCCATAGCTTGCTTGTAGGCAAGTTCGGCGAGTTTCAACCTGATTTGGCTTTTTCGGCGTTTAATCCGGATAAAGTTTGCAGTAGAAATTATGCTCGACGTATAGCGGTTAGTCCTTGCTAATTGTAATTCAGTTTTATTTAACCACTGACGCACATGCGTATCGAGCTCACGTTTCTGACACTCCAACTGTATTCTTGATATGTTAACATCTTCAAGTGGTTGATCTTTTGGAAAATTTACACATAAGTCCATTAGCTCGTCAAATACGTGGTCGATTATTGGTATGAGCTTACGTAGTGACATCCTACCTACTGGAGAAAGCATTAGCTTTTCGGCATCCACGTAAAGTTGTTTGAGACAATTTAAAGTCTTTGGAATCTTCATTTTGCGGCTTATCAGCAGGAATAACGAAATTGAAAACGTTCAGGAACGGGAATTGGCGACGGGAATCGGCAACGGGAATCGGCGACGGGAATCGGCGACGGGAATCGGCAACGGGAATCGCAACGGGAATCGGCGACGGGAATCGGCAACGGGAATCGTCAACGGGAATCGTCAACGGGAATCGTCAACGGGAATCGTCAACCGGAATCGGCAACGGGAATCAGCAACGGGAATCGTCAACGGGAATCGTCAACGGGAATCGGGAATCGTCAACGGGAATCGGCAACCGGAATCGGCGACGGGAATCGTCAACGGTAATCGTCAACGGGAATCGGCAACGGGAATCGGCAACGGGAATCGTCAACGGTAATCGTCAACCGGAATCGGCAACGGAAATCGGCGACGGGAATCGGCAACGGGAATCGTCAACGGGAATCGTCAACGGGAATCGGCGACGGGAATCGGCGACGGGAATCGTCAACGGGAATCGTCAACGGAAATCGGCGACGGGAATCGGCAACGGGAATCGGCAACGGGAATCGTCAACGGGAATCGGCGACGGGACGGTAACGACGACTGGACGAGAACGACGACTGGACGGGAACGACGACGGTAGTTCAAGAAATTTGAAAACGATGTAACTTCCCGACAAGGTGCTGGCTCCTAACACCTGTCTTAGTGAGAGGCTACAGTATGCTTAGACGGCGTCTCTTATTCAGAGTTTGAAATTACGCGTCATTGTCCAAAACTTCATGAATTTATTCGAATTTGAATGATGGCGAAAACGAAAAGTCTTGAAATGACGGTTTTCTAAAGAAAAATATATGTACAATTTAATTATCACAAAAATTACTAGTTTGAGAAATAAAACCAATATTTACCAAATTGTGGCTGAACAGGAGCCAAAGCACGTCATACACATCTTAACAATAACCGATAATTCCAAACCTACTAAAACTACCAAAAGACCGATTACCGCACGATAATGCTCAGGCAGTAAAAAACTAGCGTTTTATAGTTCGGTGAAATGGTGGGGAAAAGGGAATACAATACCGATCTTATTCCCTAGTGACATCGATATAATATAAACAATAATGGCGACGATAAATCTTACAAAGAATCATGCACCGAGACCAACGGGCCCCGCTTGGATTTTAGTTTCCGTTTGGATTTTTAACGATTCGTATGTATTTTTATTACGAATATTTTATACCAAATGTATGTGCGTGTTTTAATAGTTGTGATTTTAGTAAAGCTAAAACGTATTAAGCCTTAATGATTGGTCCAACATTCAGCCTTTAAGACAGTGTCCTGAAACACTCTGTAACACCAGGTAAGAGAATCTGTAACACCAGGTAACCCGATTAATATAAGGATCACCATTTAAAAACTGAGCTAGCTTTGACCACATCCCGGGTGTGAAACTTAAAAATATTAAAAAACTATTAAGTTGAACATTTTTTTAGTTAAAGTAGAGTTGAAAATGACAATTGAAGCAAATAATTAAGCAGACGACGAAAACACAGCAACGCATAACAGAGGAATTGGCGAAAACACGGGAAGCAAATACTTCGAAGTCATCGTTTAATTTAATTTATGACGATGTATTGCAAGTCGACGATAATTGCTTCTCGGATCTAAATCACAACGTTGACTACGTAATCATCAAACCGGGGAACTCCCTTGTGCTAACCGTCACGTGATCGCATTAACCAGACATTTTTCAGTTCTGGTTTTGTCGATTTTAAAAATCGAGTTTCGCGTTCAGTTCTGGTTTGGACAAACACAACCGTTCCGAACTAGAAAAAAACACAATTTTAATCCAAATAACCCGTTTAACCAAGAAAATTCCTTAAATGGTATTTTATAAGAGGTATCACCTATATTTGATACATGTACAAGCAATATATGTTAGGTTCCGGTACAACTTAACGTCTTATAATGCAGTCTGCTGGTTTGTCGTCTATTTGGTGGAGGGTCGCTGTGAGCCAGAGAGTAGCATATAGCCATGTGTCTACATATGGGGTCGGTACGGAGATCTATCGAATAGCTATAGGCGGCATCGGATCCTAGAACTTGGTCCCGGTCAGTCAGACTAATTTTGAATAACCCGTCCCCACAATTCTACACCAGGTTATAAATATTCGGACAAAACAAATTAATTTAAGTTCATTACCAGATGCCTTGATATCAATATCGACTTTGTTTCCACAGGTAATCCATGATATCAGGGTTAAAATGTGAAAATAATAAGTTTTAAACCAGCACTAATAATACATGTTACACTTTGTGATATAACAATACATATGTATATTGTGACATGACAATAGACATTCATTATGATTACGCAACAACGCACATTATTATTGCAACAAATGACTTTGAAAGTTAATAAACCACGTTTAATTCGGTTTAAATTCATGTTTAAACCTCCTAACTGATTTTATTACTTAAATGACATATTGCATGTGTAATATTAAGATGTGTATTTCCCCACATGTTCCAACCAATATTAGTATTAGCAGAATCCGGCTAAGTGCGATGTAAGGAGTAAAAGGTGGAAAATATTTATTTTCCAAACTCACTCGAATAATGATTTATCGCTGACCTAATAACAGTCTGCCTCTCGTCACGTGACCATTGTGGAAAGTTTCAACCCAACAAATGTCGGCTGCAACCAGTCTTCGCTGACTGGCTTCATAATATATACTCCAAAGATTATTAATGATCAGAGTAAATAAATAAAACCAAAAGTGAATAGTGTACAAGCGAGTGTTTATCATATTTACTTGGTCGCGTTTTAATGACTGAACTAAGATTAAAAATACAACAATTCTGGACTTGCTGTATATTTCTGAATCCTCGTTGTGCTAGATATGCATTAACTTATTCCACGTGTTCGTTATTTGGTAAGAAGAATGCAGAACAACCGTTGTTATATAAACGAGCGAAAGCAACGACATTTAATAGAAATAAGAGCTAAATATGAATCGCATCATGTTAATTCATTCTCTTTTTATACAAGGAATACGAAATCGAATTTATTATGTCTATTATCATACAAAAGCATTATTCGAGTATACATTTAGTAGGATAGATGCACTAGCACGTGATTGTAACAACTACGTCACAATACGTTTAAGATAATCATTATTTACACGTTATATCCATTCCCAGGTTAAACAACGCAATGTTTAACTTTACTTCCTTAAACCGGAGAAGGACATGAGATAAACAGGGAATCAAAGTCTTCGCTTTGGAGTTCGGCCGTTACACGGGTTAAACGCGCTCAGAATTGATACCTCGAAGTTATAGCTCAAACTGTGTACATCATATGTGTGTATGTTACAATGTGTTATATCCGTGCCTTTACATTGTGCGTTGATTACCACGTGACCAACGCTAATGATAATTACCTGTCGCTGTAGATCCTTCCCGCTCAAAAACGTTAGACGTTACCGCCTATTTCTTATATATAACCGTTAGAATGCAATGATTTGAGTTAGTTGTATTGAATGGGTTTTATACTGCTTACCGCCAATACAAGCATATTATACACGACCTTGGGAGCTCACTACAGGTTATCGAGAACTTCATCTAATGTGAAACATTGACGCATTCACAAATAAATTACCTAGATTTGTTTATATATTAAAGCGGCGTATTCTAGACTTCAGATAAGCATAGTATGGTTAGCTGCCTTCTAGTATACATGAGCAGGGTTTGCCTAATACATAATGTTGTGTGCACAATGTCATTTCTATCTTAAATAGCCGCCCGTTTACGAAGGGGGTTAAAGTGGAAAGTTACAAAGTCAGTTTCGACGACAATCAGTTTAAAGTAAAGAACCAAACCTGAATTTAACATGTTAATAACTCGTTCGATGCACGTTTTTAAGCTGCAAGAGTCCCCATAAGACTAGTTTACACATAACAATATAGGGTAAGTTAACAGGATAAAGCGACGTACAGGCGATGGTATGATAAGCGCAAGCAGCGCAGATCCCGAAGCGAGTGGTGAATCGGCTACCGCATGTCCGGTAGTTGGCGCAGCTGAGCAATTACACAGTTAATTGAATTTAAAGTCAACTGAGTACGGTCGTGTGGCGAAATGATTAACATGACCAATACACATACCTATTCCTATACAAAAACGGCCCGAGTAACTAGCCCACCATGGGTTCGAAACTTTGGTAAAGAAGTTAACTGATAACTTTGTACAGACGAATTGTAATTAATAAACTCTCCTCAAATATATACAATTATCAGATACAGTGGAACCCCGCTTGACGACCACCTCGATAACACGACCACCTCACTATCAGGACCACTTTATTGCGGTCCCAAATAATTTACTATGGTAATGCATTGCATTCTCTTTCAATAACGCGACCACCCCGGTTTCCAGACCAGGACCGCCATATTTTGGTCCAAAACTCAAATTTGATTCCGCATAAGTGACCACATGTGCTAAATAACTTGCCTTTGTCACCAAAATAATAAGGTAAAATTTATTTTATGATCAAAACAATAAGAATAATGATTTATCGCTTTCCTAATAACAGTCTGCCTCTCGTCACGTGACCATTGTGGAAAGTTTCAACCCAACAAATGTCGGCTGCAACCAGTCTTCGCTGACTGGCTTCATAATATATACTCCAAAGATTATCAATGATCAGAGTAAATAACTAAAACCAAAAGTGAATAGTGTACAAGCGAGTGTTTATCATATTTACTTGGCCGCGTTTTAATGACTGAAACAAGATTAAAAACACAACAATTCTGGGCTTGCTGTATATTTCTGAATCCTCGTTGTGCTAGATATGCATTGACATATTCCACGTGTTCGTTATTTGGTAAGAAGAATGCAGAACAACTGTAGTTACAAAAATGACGAAAACCAACGACACTTACTAGAAATAAGAGCTAAATCTATATCGCATCATGTTAATTCATTCTCATTTTATACAAGGAATACGAAATCCCATTCATCATGTCAATAGTTTATACAAAAGCATTAATCGAGTATACATTTAGTAGGATAGGTGCACGAGCACGTGATTGTAACAACTACGTCACAATACGTTTAAGATAATCATTGTTAACACGTAATATCCATTTCCGGGATAAACAACGCAATGTTTAACTCCATTGCCTTAAAGCGGAACAGGGAATCAAAGTCTTCGCTTTGGAGTTCGGCCGTTACACAGGTTAAACGCGCTCAGAATTGATAGTTCGCAGTTATAGCTCAAACTGTGTACATTGTATGTGTGTATGTTACAATGTATTATCTCCGTGCCTTTACATTGTGCGTTGATTACCACGTGATGGCCACGTGACCAACGCTAATGATAATTACCTGTCGCTGTTGATCCTTCCCTCTTAAAACCGTTGGACGTTACCGCCTATTTCTTATATATAACCGTTAGAGTGCAATGATTTGAGTCAGTTGTGTTGAATGGGTTTTTATACTGCTTACCGCCAATACAAGCATAATATACACGACCTTGGAAGCTCACTACAGGTTATCGAGAACTTCATCTAATGTGAAACATTGACGCATTCACAAATAAACTACCTAGATTATATGTTAAAGCGGCATATTCTAGACTTCAGATAAGCATAGTATGGTTGGCTGCTTGCATGTATACATGAGCAGGGTTTGCCTAATTAATAATATTGTGCGCACAATGTCCCTTCTATTCTAAAAAAATCCCGCTGTTTACGAAGGGGGTTAAAGTGGAAAGTTACAAAGTCAGTTGCGACGACAATCAGTTTAAAGTAAAGAACCAAACTTGAATTTAACATGTTTATAATCGTGTGCAATTTCAATGTACGGATTTCGATATGTAACCGTCCTTATAAGTACAGTTTACATACAGTAACATAGGGTGGTTTAGCATGATAACGGAACCTACAGGTGATGATATGATAAGCGCAAGCAGCGCAGATCCTGAAGCGAGTGGTGAATCAGCTATCGCATGTCCGGTAGTTGGCGCAGCTGAGCATTTATTAGTAAAGTTATTTAACAAAGTTAACTGACGTACTGTCGTGTGGCCGAATGGTTGACGCGACCGATACATAAACCGACTCTTATACAAAAAAATGTCTAAGCAACAACCCGTATTGGGTTCGAAATTAAACCCAGTAAAACAAAATAAAGTTAACTGACGCTGTTAAAGGTGGTTTCCCTCATACATTCGACGTCATACTTTGATTCGTGCGCTTCGCATTCCATGTATGAACGAAATAACTTTGTACAGACGAATTGTAACCAATAAACTCTCCTCGAATATATACAATTATCAGATATTATTAATCAAGCACACTCTAATAAAACATATAATTAACCACAATTATATAACCGCAGTGATTAACGTTGACGTCAGTAAAGGGTTGATTTCCCTGCTGGTGTTGTCCGCGCAATTTGTGTCCAAAGAATTTAATTCCCGCTTGGATTTTTAACGATTCGTACGTATTTTTGTTACGAATATTTTATACCAGATTTATGTGTGAGTTTTAATAGTTGTGATTTTAGTAAACCGTATCAATTCCTAGTAATTGGTACAACGGTAAGCCGTTCCGACAGTCTCCTGAACCACTAGAGAATCACCTGTAACACCAGGTAACCCGATTAATATAAGGATCACCATTTAAAAACTGAGCTAGCTTTGACCACATCCCGGGTGTGAAACTTAAAAATATTAAAAAACTGTTAAGTTGAATACTTTCTTAGTTAAAGTAAAGTTGAAAAGTACAATTGAAGCAAATAATTAAGCAGACGACGGAAACACAGCAACGCATAACAGAGGAATTGGCGAAAAAACGGGAAGCAAATACTTCGAAGTCATCGTTTAATTTAATTTAGGACGATGTATTGCAAGTCGACGATAATTGCTTCTCGGATCTCACAACGTTGACTACGTAACCATCAAACCGGGGAACTCCCTTGTGCTAACCGTCACGTAACATCATTAAACAGGCATTTTTCAGTTCTGGTTTTGTCGATTTTAAAAATCGAGTTTCGCGTTCAGTTCTGGTTTGGACAAACACAACCGTTCCGAACTAGAAAAAACACAATTTTAATCCAAATAACCCGTTTAACCAAGAAAATTCCTTAAATGGTATTTTATAAGAGGTATCACCTATATTTGATACATGTACAAGCAATATATGTTAGGTTCCGGTACAACTTAACGTCTTATAATGCAGTCTGCTGGTTTGTCGTCTATTTGGTGGAGGGTCGCTGTGAGCCAGATAGTAGCATATAGCCATGTGTCTACATATGGGGTTGGTACGGAGATCTATCGAATAGCTATAGGCGGCATCGGATCCTAGAACTTGGTCCCAGTCAGTCAGACCAATTTTGAATAACCCGTCCCCACAATTCTACACCAGGTTATAAATATTCGGACAAAACAAATTAATTTAAGTTTATTAACAGATGCCGTGATACCAATATCGACTTTGTTTCCACAGGTAATCCATGATATCAGGGTTAAAATGTGAAAATAATAAGTTTTAAACCAGCACTAATAATACATGTTACACATTGTGATATAACAATACATAGGTATATTGTGATATGACAATAGACATTCATTATGATTACGCAACAACGCACATTATTATTGCAACAAATGACTTTGAAAGTTAATAAACCACTTTTAATTCGGTTTAAATTCATGTTTAAACAATTTCCTCCTAACTGATTTTATTACTTACATGACATATAGCATGTGTGATATTAAGATGTGTATTTCCCCACATGTTCCAACCAATATTAGTATTAGCAGAATCCGGCTAAGTGCGATGTAAGGAGTAAAAGGTGGAAAATATTTATTTTCCAAACTCACGCGAATAATGATTTATCGCTGACCTAATAACAGTCTGCCTCTCGTCACGTGACCATTGTGGAAAGTTTCAACCCAACAAATGTCGGCTGCAACCAGTCTTCGCTGACTGGCTTCATAAAATATACTCCAAAGATTATTAATGATCAGAGTAAATAAATAAAACCAAAAGTGAATAGTGTACAAGCGAGTGTTTATCATATTTACTTGGTCGCGTTTTAATGACTGAAACAAGATTAAAAACACAACAAATCTGGACTTGCTGTATATTTCTGAATCCTCGTTGTGCTAGATATGCATTAACATATTCCACGTGTTCGTTATTTGCTAAGAAGAATGCAGAACAACCGTTGTTATATAAACGGCGAAAGCAACGACATTTAATAGAAATAAGAATAAATCTAAATCGCATCATGTTAATTCATTCTCTTTTTATACAAGGAATACGAAATCGAATTTATTATGTCAATTGTTTATACAAAAGCATTATTCGAGTATACATTTAGTATATATGCACTATCACGTGATTGTAACAACTACGTCACAATACGTTTAAGATAATCATTGTTTACACGTTATATCCATTCCCAGGTTAAACAACGCAATGTTTAACTTTACTGCCTTAAAGCGGAGAAGGACATGAGATGAACAGGGAATCAAAGTCTTCGCTTTGGAGTTCGGCCGTTACACAGGTTAAACGCGCTCAGAATTGATAGTTCGCAGTTATAGCTCAAACTGTGTACATTATATGTGTGTATGTTACAATGTGTTATCTCCGTGCCTTTACATCGTGCGTTGATTACCACGTGATGGCCACGTGACCAACGCTAATGATAATTACCTGTCGCTGTTGATCCTTCCCGCTCAAAACCGTTAGACGTTACCGCCTATTTCTTATATATAACCGTTAGAATGCAATGATTTGAGTTAGTTGTATTGAATGGGTTTTATACTGCTTACCGCCAATACAAGCATATTATACACAACCTTGGGAGCTCACTACAGGTTATCGAGAACTTCATCTAATGTGAAACATTGATGCATTCACAAATAAATTACCTAGATTATATGTTAAAGCGTCGTATTCTAGGCTCCAGATAAGCATAGTATGGTTGGGCTGCCTTCTAGTATACATGAGCAGGGTTTGCCTAATACATAATGTTGTGTGCACAATGTCCCTTCTATTCTAAAAAAATCCCGCTGTTTACGAAGGGGGTTAAAGTGGAAAGTTACAAAGTCAGTTACGACGACAATCAGTTTAAAGTAAAGAACCAAACCTGAATTTAACATGTTAATAACTCGTTCGATGCACGTTTTTAAGCTGCAAGAGTCCCCATAAGACTAGTTTACACACAACAATATGGGGTGAGTTAACAGGATAAAGCGACGTACAGGCGATGGTATGATAAGCGCAAGCAGCGCAGATTCAGGACACTGTCTTAACGGCATCTCAGTGCAGATTACCGAAGCGAGTGGTGAATCGGCTACCGCATGTCCGGTAGTTGGCGCAGCTGAGCAATTACACAGTTAATTGAATTTAAAGTCAACTGAGTACGGTCGTGTGGCGAAATGATTAACGCGACCGATACATATACCTATTCCTATACAAAAACGGCCCGAGTAACTAGCCCACCATGGGTTCGAAACATTGGTAAAGAAGTTAACTGACACTGTTATAGGTGGTTTCCCTCATACATTCGACGTCATACTTTGATTCGTGCGCTTCGCATTCTATGTATGAACGAGATAACTTTGTACAGACGAATTGTAACCAATAAACTCTACTCGAATATATACAATTATCAGATATTATTAATCAAGCACACTCTAATAAAACATATAATTAACAACAAAATATACAACCACAATTATATATCACATTTAGTTCGTTTTCTTTACACTTTTAACTGATTTATCTTCGCGTTGCTATTTTAACTCGCACGTTTTTATTATATCTCGGGTAATCACGTGATTAACGTTGACGTCAGTGCAGTGTTGATTTCCGTGCTGGTGTTGTCCGGGCAATTTGTGTCCAAAGAAGTTAGTCCCGCTTGGATTTTTAACGATTTGTACGTATTTGTATGTGTTTTAATAGTTGTGATTTTATTTAAGCTAAAGCGTATCAATCCCTAGTAATTGGTCCAACGGTAAGCCGTTAAGACAGTGTCCTGAACCACTAGAGAATCTGTAACACCAGGTAACCCGATTAATATAAGGATCACCATTTATAAACTGAGCTAGCTTTGACCACATTCCGGGTGTGAAACTTAAAAATATTAAAAAACTATTAAGTTGAATACTTTCTTAGTTAAAGTAGAGTTGAAAAGGACAATTGAAGCAAATAATTAATCAGACGACGAAAACACAGCAACGCATAACAGAGGAATTGGCGACAACACGGGAAGCAAATACTTCGAAGTCATTGTTTAATTTATGACGATATATTGCAAGTCGACGATAATTGCTTCTCGGATCTAAATCACAACGTTGACTACGTAACAATCAAACCGGGGAACTCCCTTGTGCTAACCGTCACGTGACCGCATTAACATACATTCTTAATTCGGGTTTTCTCGATTTAAAAATAAAGTTTCTCGTTTAGTTCTAATTTAAAAAATAAACAACCGTTTCGAAACAGAAATACACAATTTTAATTCAAATAACCCGTTTTCCCAAGGTAATCCTCCCAATGGTATATGTAGTAAACATAAATACACTATTATTATGCTAAAAAAGAGGTAAAAACTTAAAATTATACGATAAGGAAAATAA
>CH002516.1:419291-430980 GCA_000149265.1 Ciona savignyi
TGTGACTGACACCTATTAATCAGCATATTTGAATATTCTGCTTAGTCACAAGAGGTATCTTCTATATCTGTTACATGTGGAAGCAGCATATGTTAGGTTCCGGTACAACTTAACGTCTTATAATGTAGTCTGCTGGTTTGTCCTCTATTTGGTGGAGGGTCGCTGTGAGCCAGAGAGTAGCATATAGCCATGTGTCTACATATGCGGGTCGGTACGGAGATCTATCGAATAGCTATAGGTGGCATCGGATCCTAGAACTTGGTCCCGGTCAGTCAGACCAATTTTGAATAACCTGTCCCCACAATTCTACACCAGGTTATAAATATTCGGACAAAACAAATTGATTTAAGTTCATTACCAGATGCCGTGATATCAATATCGACTTTGTTTCTACAGGTAATCCATGATATCAGGGTTAAAATGTTAAGATAATAAGATTTAAACCAGCACTAATAATACATGTTACACATTATGATATAACAATACATATGTATATTGTGACATGACAATAGTCATTCATTATGATTACGCTACAATGCGTATTCTTTTTGCAGCATATTGCTTTAAAAGTTAATAAACCACGTTTAATTTGGGTTAAATTCACGTTTAAACAATTTCCTCCTAACTGATTTTATTACTTACATGACATATTGCATGTGTGATATTAAGATGTGTATTTCCCCACATGTTCCAACCAATATTAGTATTAGCAGAATGCTGACTAAGTGCGATGTAAGGAGTAAAAGGTGGAAAATATTTATTTTCCAAACTCACTCGAATAATGATTTATCGCTTTCCTAATAACAGTCTGCCTCTCGTCACGTGACCATTGTGGAAAGATTCAACCCAACAAATGTCGGCTGCAACCAGTCTTCGCTGACTGGCTTCATAATATATACTCCAAAGATTATTAATGATCAGAGTAAATAAATAAAACCAAAAGTGAATAGTGTACAAGCGAGTGTTTATCATATTTACTTGGTCGCGTTTTAATGACTGAAACAAGATTAAAAACACAACAAATCTGGACTTGCTGTATATTTCTGAATCCTCGTTGTGCTAGATATGCATTAACATATTCCACGTGTTCGTTATTTGATAAGAAGAATGCAGAACAACCGTAGTTACATAAATGGCGAAAATCAACGACACTCACTAGAAATAAGAGCTAAATATGAATCGCATCATGTTAATTCATTCTCGTTTTATACAAGGAATACGAAATCGAATTTATTTGTCAATTGTTTATACAAAAGCATTATTCGAGTATACATTTAGTATATATGCACTATCACGTGATTGTAACAACTACGTCACAATACGTTTAAGATAATCATTGTTTACACGTTATATCCATTCCCAGGTTAAACAACGCAATGTTAACTTTACTGCCTTAAAGCGGAGAAGGACATGAGATGAACAGGGAATCAAAGTCTTCGCTTTGGTGTTCGGCCGTTACACAGGTTAAACGCGCTCAGAATTGATACCTCGCAGTTATAGCTCAAACTGTGTACATTATATGTGTGTATGTTACAATGTCTTATCTCTGTGCCTTTACATTGTGCGTTGATTACCACGTGATGGCCACGTGACCAACGCTAATGATAATTACCTGTCGCTGTTGATCCTTCCCGCTCAAAACCGTTAGACGTTACCACCTATTTCTTATATATAGCCGTCAGAATGCAATGATTTGAGTTAGTTGTGCTGAATGGGTTTTATACTGCTTACCGCCAATACAAGCATATTATACACAACCTTGGAAGCTCACTACAGGTTATCAAGAACTTCACCTAATAACTGTAACACTGACGCATTCACAAATAAATTACCTAGATTATATATTAAAGCGGCACATTCTGGGCTTCAGATAAGCATAGTATGGTTGGATGCTTGCATGTATACATGAGCAGGGTTTGCTTAATAAATGATGTTGTGTGCACAATGTCCTTTCTATCTTAATAAGCCGCCCGTTTACAAAGGGGGTTAAAGTGGAAAGTTACAAAGTCAGTTTCGACGACAATCAGTTTAAAGTAAAGAACCAAACTAAAAGTTAACATGTTAATAACTCGTTCGATGCACGTTTTTAAGCTGCAATAGTCCCTATTAGACTAAGTTTACACACGACAATATAGGGTGAGTTAACAGGATATAGCGACGTACAGGCGATGGTATGATAAGCGCAAGCAGCGCATGTCCGGTAGTTGGCGCAGCTGAGCAATTATACAGTTAATTGAATTTAAAGTCAACTGAGTACGGTCGTGTGGCGAAATGATTAACATGACCAATACACATACCTATTCCTATACAAAAACGGCCCGAGTAACTAGCCTACCATGGGTTCGAAACTTTGGTAAAGAAGTTAACTGACGCTGTTAAAGGTGGTTTCCCTCATACATTCGACGTCATACTTTGATTCGTGCGCTTCGCATTCCATGTATGAACGAGATAACTTAGTACAGACGAATTGTAACCAATAAACTCTACTCGAATATATACAATTATCAGATATTATTAATCAAGCACACTCTAATAAAACATATAATTAACCACAAAATAAACAACCACAATTATATATCACATTTAGTTCGTTTCCTTTACACTTTTAACTGGTTTTATTTTCGCGTTGCTATTTTAACTCGCACGTTTTTATTATCTCTCGGGGAATCACGTGATTAACGTTGACGTCAGTGCAGTGTTGATTTCCCTGCTGGTGTTGTCCGGGCAATTTGTGTCCAAAGAATTTAGATCCCGCTTCGACTTTTATCGATTTGTACGTGTTTTTGTTACCAATCTTTTTAAAAAATCTCTTTTACCAGTTTTATGTGTGTGTTTTAATATTTGTGATTTTAGTAAAGCTAGAACGTATCAATTCCTAGTAATTGGTCCAACGGTAAGCCGTTAAGACAGTGTCCTGAACCACTAGAGAATATGTAACACCAGGTAACCCGATTAATATAAGGATCACCATTTAAAAACGGATTTATGACGATATATTGCAAGTCGACGATAATTGCTTCTCGGATCTAAATCACAACGTTGACTACGTAACCATCAAACCGGGGAACTCCCTTGTACTAACCGTTACGTGACTTCATTAACCAGAGATTCTTAATTCGGGTTTTCTTGATTTAAAAGTAGAGTTTCTCGTTTTGGTATAGTTTAGGAAATAAACAACCGTTTCGAACCAGGAAAACACAATTTTAATTCAAATAACCCGTTTACCCAAGGTAATCCTTCCAATGGTATATGCAGTTAACATAAATACACTATTATTATGCTAAAAAGGGTAAAAACTTTAAAATTATAAGATAAGGAATCTAAATACGAACGAAAGAGATTGGGAAATTATTAAATTTAACTTTTAGAGGTATTTGGTATTAGCTAATGTGTATCAGATATGCAGTGGCAGGATTTTACATGTGACTGACACCTATTAATCAGCATATTTGAATATTCTGCTTAGTCACAAGAGGTATCTTCTATATCTGTTACATGTGGAAGCAGCATATGTTAGGTTCCGGTACAACTTAACGTCTTATAATGTAGTCTGCTGGTTTGTCGTCTATTTGGTGGAGGGTCGCTGTGAGCCAGAGAGTAGCATATAGCCATGTGTCTACATATGGGGTCGGTACGGAGATCTATCGAATAGCTATAGGCGGCATCGGATCCTAGAACTTGGTCCCGGTCAGTCAGACCAATTTTGAATAACCTGTCCCCACAATTCTACACCAGGTTATAAATATTCGGACAAAACAAATTAATTTAAGTTCATTACCAGATGCCGTGATATCAATATCGACTTTGTTTCCACAGGTAATCCATGATATCAGGGTTTAAATGTGAAAATAATAAGTTTTAAACCAGCACTAATAACACATGTTACACATTGTGATATAACAATACATAGGTATATTGTGACATAATAATAGTCTTTTATTATGATTACGCATTTTATTACTTACATGACATATTGCATGTGTGATATTAAGATGTGTATTTTCCCACATGTTCCAACCAATATTAGTATTAGCAGAATGCTGACTAAGTGCGATGTAAGTAGTAAAAAGTGGAAAATATTTATTTTCCAAACTCACTCGAATAATGATTTATCGCTTTCCTAATAACAGTCTGCCTCTCGTCACGTGACCATTGTGGAAAGTTTCAACCCAACAAATGTCGGCTGCAACCAGTCTTCGCTGACTGGCTTCATAAAATATATACTCCAAAGATTATTAATGATCAGAGTAAATTAAGAAAATTAGAAGTGAATAGTGTACAAGCGAGTGTTTATCATATTTACTCAGCCGCATTTTAATGGCTAAAACAAGATTAAAAATACCACAATTCTGGACTTGCTGTATATTTCTGAATCCTCGTTGTGCTAGATGTGCATTAACATATTCCACGTGTTCGTTATTTGGTAGAAAGAATGCAGAACAGTCGTAGTTACATAAACTGCAAAAACCAACGACACGTAATAGAAATAAGAGCTAAATATGAACCACCACATCATGTTAATTCATTCTAGTTTTATACAAGGGATACGAAATCGCATTCATTATGTTCATTAGACGACAATAAAATGTACTGATTAACCAACAAGCAAACGTATTCACGAACATTGAATATCAAGTTTATAGGTAACTAGAAGAAACATTACCAGAACTTCTTACATAAAAGTCCATATAGCGTATTTTTTGAATATTGGTGGTTATCACGTGGTGGACACTCGATAAATTTATTTGTTTTTTTAGCAGATTACCATTTCTGGCTTAAAAGTTGCAAGTTTACCAAGGGGTAAAGCTGGGAAGTTGTAAAGTCAGTTTCGACCATAACCAGTTTAAAGTAACCAAACTTTACTTTAACATCTGTGTAATAACTTTTGTCGAAGAAATTCGGCCGATCTGCTGCTGCCAGTTATCCACACAGTGTTACGCTGTGTTAACGTGTTGATTCACTTTAGCCTATGTTTAATAAAGTGAAAAAGTATTTTTAAAATTGTACGGTAGTGTTTCCTACACCGCTTATACGGGGTACAAAGGGAGCCAAAACCCAAACTGTTCTGCATGCAGTAACACAGTATCTCTAGATATTGTTAAATACATGTCTGTTTAAAAACAAAACTAAAATGTAGCATTTAATACCTCGTTCGGTGCACGTTTTTAACTTCAAGCGTCCCCATAAAACTATATTACAAACAACTATATAGGGTGAGTTAACAGGATAAAGCGACGTACAGGGGATGGTTTGATAAGCGCAAGCAGCGCATAACCGCTAAGTATCTTGGTCTCGGACACAAAGGACCAGCAACAGCACCTACCGAACCTGTAGCAGTTCTTCGACTGAAAAGAGTATGGAACACATTTTTGGTCTGAATATTATATGCTCCGGTAGGTGGCGCAATAGAGTAAATACGACAGGTAATTTAAATTTAAATTGTTGTGTGACCAATTTGAATAGTGGTAGTTGTCACGTACGTGGTTTTCACTCGTTAAATTTATTTTGTTTTCTACCATTTCTCACGTACAAAGTTGCAAGTTTAAAGTCATTTTCACCAAAAAAAGAAATAACCAAACTTGATATTAGCATTTAATATTTTGTTAAGTTGTGCGCTTAGCGCGAGTTGGTGGTCTTACACCGAAACCTCTATGTGCAGTGTGGAAATTAATCCACTCGGGGTAGTATCCCTAGAATGTGGGTGATGGCAGAGACGCCCTTCGCAGACATCTCTTTACAGCGTGCAAGCCACGTAGGGAGAGGTGGTAATCCATTGTTTAAGGTAACCCGAAAACCTTTATTCACGCCCTTCAGTAGTGAGACTGGAGCATCACTGGTTAACCGCACTACTACAGAGTAATGCGATTCCCGCAGCTTAGACCGGGCCCTTTGAATTCTCATATGATCTCTAATATAATTCCAGGGCCGGGTTAGGTGAATATAGGTCCCATTCAAACCTAATGAAAATGTATCTTGGAACATATCCTACAATTTTTTTTTTGTTTTTCTTTTTTTTTACCGAGCCAAGTTTTGAACCCATGATGGGCTCGTCACTAGAACGGTTTTTGTATAAGAGTCGGTATATGGATCGGTCGCGTTAACCATTTGGCCACACAGCCGTACTCCTACAAGTGAAGGTACGATAAGCGCACGCAGCACAGATCCTTAAGCGATGGTTGGACTGGCTAACCTACTACGGCCGGACGGTGGCGCAACAGCGCTAGTGCGCATATAACGACAAGAGTAGTTTTAAAAGTTTGGTCAGACCAATGTACATACAGCAATATAGGCTGGCTTAACAGGATAACGAAACCTACAGGCGATGGTATGATAAGCGTAAGCAGCGCAGATCCTGAAGCGAGTGGTGAATCGGCTACCGCTTGTCCGGAAGGTGGCCCAACTGAGCATTTTAAGGGATTTTAAGTTGATGCAGTACGGTCGTGTGGACTGAATTGGTTAACGGGGGTGGTTAACGCGACCGATACATATACCGACTACTTTGTGTTAATTTGTTTCAGTTACCGCATTTATTTTAAACTTCATTGGAGAAGAGCGCGTAACTGCAAACGGGCAATCGGGCAAATTCACAAGAGTAACTGAGTGGGATTGGCAATTTAAGTGCACATTATGGAAAAAAGTTGCCGGTGTACGAAGGGGTATGGGCTCAAAATTTTCAAACAAAATTGTGTAGGGTTTTGAGTTAAGGTTGCAGCTCCAAGCTTCAATTTTAAATTGTGAAAAAATCTAAGACTTCCTATGTCAGGATTTTGAGTGACAGTCGTTTTTGTGAGGTCAGTTTGCATTGGAGAGATAGGGAGAATAATTAGTTGAACGCCTCCTTGACAACTCACTGCTGCATCGTGAGTGAGGAGTGTGCTAATGGCACGATGATTATAAACGAGTGTAAGGAGATTATATCACCGAATCAATTTCGCAAAGGGATGTAGCTAGACTTCCACGAGATAAAGTGCACCGATGGAAGTGGAAGTAAACTTTCATTACAAAATAAAAAGTTCGAGAATATAAACGGCGAGAACATTACACAATCACTAGATAGTGGATACCAAAGACCACTACGTTTAAAGCACAACAACATGCGACCTCCAAAAAGTCGACCAATAGCGAAACGGAGAATTGGCCATTAAAAGCGGCGCTTACAGAGATCTGGTCAATATAAGAGTTTATGTACAATGTAAATTAAACTTTTTGATAAATCAGTGGACAAGCCCTCAATGTATGAAAATACGAACCGGTTAAACTACATACGACACACCGGAAAACATTATTCCAAGAAGCACGAAAATCTACGGGTTCTATTTGATTACGCAGAAAAATACCCTGGTATAACTTAACTTAACGATTACCCGACGAGGAGCCTTATTCAAAACCGTTATACTGTGTTATTTTTGCTATATGCTATATTATTTAACGTTTTTCAAAAGGAAAAATTTGTGAAATTTTTGGAAAGCCATGTTAATGCGAGAGTTTTTGTTAATTTATATTATTATTATTTCCTGTTTCCTGTGACGTCATTATATTCTCTCATTTGCCTTTTTATCCTTTGCGTTCTCTTTATTTTTGTACACGTGTTAGGCGGGGCTTTAAGAGCGCGTAATTTTAAAGGGACAAACGGAAAAATCCAAAACACTTTTTTAAAGAAGAAGAACGAAACATAAACATAGAGTCAAATGTTCGCTGGAAACTTCGGCTGTTGTTACACAGCTTAAGATGGAGCGGATGTGAGTGGTACCATGAGTCATTGTTTTTTAATTGTACGAGTCTTTGTTTTTAAACGAGTGTTTTGCTGAGTAACAATGGTGGTAATTCCCCAATGTTTGTTTGGCTGCGGTGTTCTAGTTTTGCTGTAAAGTTTTGTAATAGTGGAGCAGTGCTTTGTGAAATAAAGGTGTTAATTTTGCATCTGCTAACTGTTTTGTTAGAAAAAAACTTCCTATTTGAGAATTTTTAGTGACAGCCGTATTTGTGAGGTCAGTTTGCATTGAAGAAATAGGGAAAATAATTAGTTGAACGCCTCCTTAAACGCGCTCAGATTTAATACTTCGTAGTTTTAGCTCAAATCGAGTACACAGCATGTGTGTATATCGACACTTTCGAAGTTGGTAAAATCTAAACTCAAGTAAAACACCAACCAACTTACCGCGGCTTGTTCTTCCCCCTCCATTTCAGCTTCTCACACTTTGTGCTTGAATCTTCCGCAGGAATCGCTTGTCTCTACGCGTCGTCTTCGTCGTTTCCTCGCGTTCGTCGATTAAGTAGATTTCTGCATGGAATGGTAAAGAATAAGTTAATGTTCGCGCTGACAAGTACAAATTACTCCTTTTACATTAATGCTAATGTTTATTATCAAGAAATTATTCGTATACATACACCCAATCACTTTACACCGGGAAATCCAGCACGAATTCCTACTCGCTCCCCGAAGTCTCTCTCAACGTTTCCCTTGTTCAATTAGTAGTTTCGACATAGTAGATTGGAGTTAAAGTCATTATAATCATGGTAGACTGGGGTTAAAGTCATTATCATCATGGTAGATTGGGGTTAAAGTAATAATCATCATGGTAGATTGGGGTTAAAGTCATTATCACCATGGTAGATTGGGGTTAAAGTCATATTATCATCATGGTAGATTGGGGTAAAAGTCACTATTATCAAGGTAGCTTGGGGGTAAAGTTATTTTCATCGTAGTAGATTGGAGTTTAGTCATCAGAGAATGCCAAGCGCACGTGTGAACGAATCACCAATTTAAAAAAATGCTTTTTGAGTGTACGCTATATTTATTTTATCACCCTTGGTATATTTTATACAAAATTATTCACGTCGACCGTTAGTTTCCTGCAATTTAAATGACCCAGTGTACCCTTGAAAATTCCCAAAATATGGTATACCTAACCACACACATATCAATCTTTTTACGTGTATAAATTAGGTGGAAAGACAAAATTACCTAAATATATATTAGTAGTAAATACGAACAAAAAAGTGCGTATTAACCAAACTTATCTTTAACCTTTTTTTTCAAAAAAAAATTCCACGAAAACTAGTGTTTAGTCACGGGATACTTGTTTCGCCTTAACCGATGTCCGTTCTTCTCGATTCCTTACTCCGCAAAAGTTGTTTTCAGGTTTTCTGCAGATTTTGATTTAATTATAATGAGTATTAATTACACGATTCTGTCCAGCCTCATGTTTACACTTTGTACAGGAAATCCCAGCAATAATTAAAGACTACTGGTCTCTTGTTAGCGTTAATGTCTCTTTCGTAGTTTTATAGATTTTTACGCGGAAGATATTCATTAAAATTTGTTTAAAATTGATTTTCTAACGAAATTTTACGCGTAAATAATGGTGAAATATGTGGTGATTAGTGTTTTAATTCTTCGACAAACTACCATTAATATCACTGGGCGCTCCTCGCTCTTTACCCCGGGAATCCAAGTAAGGATCGCGGATTACTCGCCCACTTTTACCGGTTGTCACTGCGTCTTCGTGGTGCCAATACAATATTATTTCAGTCAAATACGATTTAGAAACGATACATCACTAAATAATCTAATAAGATGATAGAATAACAACGCTTTCTATTGAATAAGGTGATTAATGACGAGGCAAACACCCTGGCGAATGTGTGTTGATACTTATATGTGTTGTTATTGATAACTGTATCAGCACTTTTCATATTCGCTTAAACATAATTTTTATTTAATTATACTGACACTTCTAGCAGCATGAAGTCATTTGATTCGCTACATCGCAAAACCTAAAGAGTAACGCACAATCGCGGAGCCCCGTAGATATTTAGTAGAGTTTAGTATAGTAATGGCTGATGTAGGACAATATTTCGGTGCAGTGTAACATACCCGACCGGACTCACCTTTTTCTTTGTACAAGTGGTCCAAGCAAGGATCAAAAATTCCTCTCCCACACTTACCGATTCGTCTGACGTATTTCCTTCTTTGACTGAGCAGTTTGAACAGCAAATGGATAAATTAAAAAAAATTATTTTCTAAAAATCTAAAAATAAAATTTACCACAGTGTTTAAAATCAAACTATGTCTTACTTAGATTGTTGATTATGTGCAGTGTCAGCCTCCTGTGAACCACCACCATTTGTAACACATATTGAACGTACGTTTATATTTTTATGTAAGCAGAGTTACTAATCACTACACCGTACTATATAACATTGCTGTTTGTTTTAATCCGATTGTCGCCATTTTGGTTATGCAAATATAAACTAAAGAGTGTTCAATTTTGATACAACTTAATAATTCTGTGGTTTCGTGCAATGTCTAGAAAATGCATTGACGAAGGATACAACTAACTAGTTACCAGTTTCGAATCTGCAAACAATCGACGGAGAGGCTCCGCACTAATCCTTTATGCTATTTTAGACTTAATTGAATTACACTCTGGTAACACGCGGTATTCAAAGTTTTACATAAAAAAGGTTTTATATAACTTAAGTATTACGATTACTCGCCTGTACACCTATTCGAACATAATGAAAATAAAAATAAGATTTACAACAATAAAACCGTCTATACACTATGAAGCGACGAGGAAGTAAGGCCACCACGTACGTCAATCAATCAGGAAGTAAATTAAATCCATCGATGCACACACAATAAACGCACACCAAGCACATAACGTGTGATCAGGTGAGTAACGTTGCACAGAAGTCTGATTGGTGATTTTAGTGGAGTTGTGCTTTAGCTGGCATGATTAGTCACTACAACATATTATACAACGAAGAGTTTTAACGTTGTCCACGAAAGCTATTATATCAAGCGCAAATACAATTTTGCTATTACATGCAAATAGGTTATAGCCGCTGTAGTTTTAAATTACTTAGACACAAATTAATTTTTATAATTTATTATCAATGTACAGGCGGGATACAATAGACAAATAATTTGGACTCTAATACATTTTTTATTGCGTGTGATATATAGGCTACACCACAGAGAAATAATTATTTACACGCATACAGTTACAAAGCAACAACGATCAAACGACGCAATGAGACACTAAATTTATAGTTCAGGAAATAGCCCTAACAATGGGCAAGATGGAAATCCAGCAGAGCCATGACGTGCAAAACTTAACCCAAGAGAGATTATAATACAAACGAAATAAAAAAGTTATACAAAATGTATTAGGCCTACACGATTCTAAAGAAGGCGTTCAACTCATTATTCTCCCTATCTCTCCAAAAACGACTGTCACTCAAAATCCTGACATAGGAAGTCTTAGATTTTTTCACAATTTAAAATTTAAGCTTGGATCAGCAACTTAAACTCAAAACCCTCCAATATTTTATCTAAAGTTGTTAAGCCCTTACCCCTTCGTACATCGGCAACTTTTTTTTAACAAAACAGCTAGCAGATGCACATTCAACACCTTTATTTCAAAAAGCACTGCCCCACTATTGCAACACTTTACAGTTAAACGAGAACACCGACGCGCAGTCTAGCATATGCTGCTTTTAGTTTTAACCAAACAAACATGTGGGAATCACCAGCATTGTTACTTAACAAAACACTCGTTTAAAATATAAAAGTAACTCACGGTGAATAAAACGGTACAATAGGTGTAATAATGGTACAAAAAAGTCGCATAGGCGTACAATACCATCATCATATATACATGGGTGGTTTACAAATAACAAG
>CH002516.1:456899-525688 GCA_000149265.1 Ciona savignyi
TTGTTTAAATTTGGTAAAATGTAAGTGCATTAACCACTGATATAACACTTGAATGAATTAAAAAATTTACCTAGGGAAATACCCTAAAAAATAAGATTTTGTTCTCAAATTATGATTGTGACAGTCATGGCTTGTCGCCCCGACATCTAACAGAATGGGCACTAAATCCCAATTAAACTTTGTCATTTGTTAGACAACATGGTCTAGATATGCAGAAACCAAAATTGTGGGTAATATACGCAGGGAAATTCCCCTGTGAGTTGAAAAACCAAAACGTTATTTATTTTAAATAATTAGCTTTTTTGCGCATAGCGCTCAAATGGCTGCTCCAATTTAAATTAGAATTGATAAAATGTGAGTGCATTAGTCACTGACATAACACTTAAAATAATTAAACAAATTAAATAAATGTTAAAAATGTTAGTTTTCTATACGCCATTTTTTTTATTAAGCAAAAATAAATAAAATAATTATGAAAATACCCTAAAAATTATGATTTGTTTTTAAACCATGATAGTAACAGGCATGCTATATACACCAACAAGGAGTTGTAGCTAAAGCGGATTAAAACTGTTTGTTAGATTATCTAACAAAATCTAACTTAGATAACATAACTCAGATATAAAAATACAGAAATTTATGTAGTAAACCCAGGGGAATTCCCCGACTTAATAAAACTCAATCGGACTGTTTTGGGAATTTACCTTTATTTTACTACAGCGCTTGACAAAAGGCTTTAATTGAAAATATTCGTGGTAAAATGTTCGTTAATCTAACTCGCTTATTATTTTTTTAATACACATGGAAAAGAAGTTTGGTTTAATACCTATGGGACCCATGCGTTTATGCTTGCAGTGACAAAATTATGGCAATCCGGTTATAACTTTCTGGACTGTCGAATAACATTTATCTGACATGCACATAACTGACAATAACATATATATTGTTAAATGAACATTAATAACAAGATAGGATTGTTATCTCAGGGACCCATACGCTTATGCTTGCAGAAACAAACTACTTACCCGATGTATAACATACACATTGTGGTTAGGGACCCTGCTTGCATATATACATTATACAAAATGTGTTTTACAAATAGTGGTTTTAAAACACGTGGTTGACACTCTCTAGTATAGATTTGAATTTGGTACGCTTTACTTTTGTTTCGTATTTTTTTAAACTCACGGAGTCCGTTAAAATGAGAAAATTCTTTGGAGTTAGCGGTAGGTCTATCCCTGAAAATCATGATCATGGGTATGATGCGGTTTATGAGGATGAATATTATTGGTCGGAAGATTATAACCTACAAGATGTTAGTCTGGTGGGGGATAACATTTCGTTATCATCGCCGACGCCTAACGTCAAACAACCAACCTTTTATTGAAAGAATCCATTAAACGTTGATGCGACTTTTGTTAAAACTCCATTGAACCGTACGATTGTTCCGCAACAACAACATCAGCGTTCTGGTCCTTTATTGAGCGACGTTGTGAACGGACTAACAGATTATTTAGGGAAATCTTTTGTTAAATTAAACGAATTTACCGAAAGTATGCCCGAGTCATTGTTTGATTCTGCTATAAGTATTATTCGTCGCTTTGATGTGGTTTCGAAAGATGCTAAGTTTGAATTCGTTAAAGAATCCCTGAGACCTTGTCATCTTCATCACGTCGAACACTTATTGGCTAAACGAGATAACTTTTTGCCTTACACGTCGCTCAAAGAAGCGCTAATCAGTCACTATTCTGTTTCGAAGGCTGATAAGATTTTGGGACTAATGAACTGTAGCAGCGCTCTTCGTTTAGACGGCTTTTGAGCAGGGTAAAAGAAGGGGTAGCATAGGTGAAGTATTTCATTGGGTATTTACGCAAGGTGCCAGGAAAAGCGCTGTACACACATGGGGCATAGCTTAAGTTGGTATAGTTAAAGGTTTTGAGAAAGCAGCAAAGCCAAGCGAGGCTCTACTAAAATGCTCTCTGATATTATGAAATCTTAAACAGTTTATATACCACAAATAACAGGAAACACATGTTTGTACACAGGGTTTATACGGCGTTAAATAGACTCGGGGGAAATAATTCATCGACTGAACTGTCAAAACAGGAAACTAATCGCAATTTCCCATGCACAAAATATAAACACATGACATGGCGACCTAATTGTTAAAATGTACAGTAAGACAATTATAAATACGTGTGGGATTCCCACAGAACTTCGGTCCAGTGGTGATCAGAAACCATCGGAGATGCTGAAAGATATATTAAAACTGACAGGTCCTTACTCGGATAAAAATACGACAATATGGTTGCGACAGCTCTTTCTAGAACGTATCCCAAATAACGTCCGTAGCACACTCAAAGCATTTACGTCGGATTCGCTATAGGTGCGATGTCCAGCCGAGCAGATGGTATAACAGACCACAGTCGACATTCTGCGGCATTTTCTTCTTCCGTGGTGGCAAATCCTACATCGAACGATTTGCATTTGAATAACTTGTCAGTTAGTAAAAACCTTATAGTACTTAACAATAAGCTAGTCAACAGACCGTCAAATTCAGTCTCCAAGAACAGAGGATATCAGGACAATACCGTCTACATAGATGACTACCGAGACGAAGAACACCCACCGGGGCAATGGAGCCATCGCGGACGAGGTTATTTGAGAAAACCAAGTATGAGGAAACTAAACGTTATAGATTCCAAGAAAGAGCCTCAACAAGATTAAAAAAACTTTAGCACCCCTGATTTATTTATGCTGATATCGTGGCAAGTGCATTTGGCCGCTGTCGCTAAATCAAGAGATCGCTTTAGGTTGTCCTGCAAGATGCAATGTCGGTGCTTGTCTGATGTCTGACTTTAGTAACTTCTAACATTCAGAATATAGACGCACGGCAATATTTTATTTTGTAAGCTGCATTCTGTTACTGACAGTGCAGCGCATAGTAACGCGGTTGGTGGCATAATTGTACGGTACAAATGTAACGCGCACGGGGGCTCGTTTGTTTTGTTATGATTTGATACACTTTTATATATGTGTTTTGCACATTTTTCTACACCTTTTATACACTTTTAACAACACCATTTTATACAATTTTAATACACTGTTTTACGCCTTTTGTTTGACCATTTTATTTTACACGTAGTTGACACCCTTTGCACCTTTTAATCATTTTTATCATTTTTATCTAGCTGCTTTTACACGCACGTTTTTATCTCTCGGGGTATTCAAGTAGTTCACGCTCGGTGCTGTGCTAATTAACGTGATCTCTTTGAATTTATGTTTCTAAAAATCAGTTCTCTCTTGGCTTTCAAACTGTACCGACTTGTTTTTAATAGCTGATCGTTTTTATTAGTTTTATATTTGCTTCTTTACTATGAGTATTTTTATAAAGCAAAAACGTTGCAAGCCTTTGTAATTGGTCTCACAGTAGGCCGTTAAGACAGCGTCTTGCGAAACCATAGGAATTCTGTAACAAATTGTCGATCCTGCCAGGACGCTGTTACCGCAACATCTATACTAGGGCTTGCAGCAGTGAGAGAACTCCCCCGATTCTATGTTATTTGTCTGCTGTTATAGTGTTTTTAAATGGCTTTTAATTTTTTAATATCGCCGCCTGTTTATACGCCTGGACAAAATATCGGCGATTTTATTGACCTATTTTCTTCGTACTGCGATGGCATAAACGCCAACGAAGGTGTCCGGCGACACATGTTTATAACGGCTATAGATGCTGATTTAAAATGGCAGATTCAAGAAAACGATAATTCTATCTTTAAATTATCGCTATCAACCATATTTCAACGAGCCAGACAATGTAAAAATGGTACCGTGCAATTAGAAAAACACCGCAATAACCTGTTTTCCAGACGACAGGGTATGGACCAGAGAACAAAAGATTTTGTGTACGCGGTTAAATCAATGGGTGATTTGGCGTACACAGAGTCGAATGAAACTAAAGACGAGGTAATGTACCTCGTATTAGTCAATGGCCTTCAAGACAGGCAGCTTGCCCAAACCATACCCGCGAGTATAAATTACCGGCGAGAGTTTTGGGCCGCCTCTGAACTGATACTCAGAGAAGGGGAACAAGCCACAACCGACCAAGTTATGCCGCTGGAAATAGCCAATGCGTCACATCGTGATGTCGAACGGCTTAGAAACATCATGGACAAATTAGAAAACATGTGCATCGAAATGGATAACATGAAGAAACAGATGGTCCGACAGGAGAGGCCATCTGAAAATCATACTCACCAGCATCAATGGTCAACACGGAACCGCCCAGAAGTTCGACCCCCATTCCGAGCAAGCGGAAGAAATCGTAAGTGTTTCGCTTGCTGCACCTTTGGCCATATACGTTCCCAATGTAGGCGAACAAATATTATAATTGATCAGGCCGTGGTAACTAATCCACCCGTTCCTCGCGGAAAGATATTAAATAGACGCCAGCAGAAAATTGATATTCCTAAAACCTTACATAGTGAGAGGCAAAGAGGACCTTCGACCGAACCAAGTCGATTTGCGACAATTATGGTGGGTGAAACAGTAATGTGTGCACTGGTGGGTACTGGGGCTGATATCACGTTAATAAAAAAGAGTTGCTTTGACAAATGCATTAAAGGTACTGGAAAAATTAACATTCTACCGGATAGTTATCGTATGGTTGGAGCCAACGGCAATTGTTTAAATGTGGCCGGTACGACCGAGTTGAAGATAACCGTAGGGTCCGTGTCCACAACCATGAACGTCTACATCGTAGAGGACGTAACCCACGATTTCATTTTAGGCCTCGACTTTTTGCAGAAACACAAATGCAAAATATGTTTTAGTTCAAACATGTTGGCCATCGGACACTCTCGCATACCAATGTTGTCAAAGATATTCGTACCCCGAAGAACTGAGGTCTCTTTGATTAACGACTACAATGTTCCAGCAAACATGGAGGTATGTGTGACTGGGAAAATCTGGCATGAATATCAAAACGAATCTATTCCTGATATGACGGTCTTTATAGAACGACTAGAAAGTTTTACGGAAAAGTACGGCTTACTGACTGCGAACTGCATCACCAATTGCGAGGGTAATCGTGTTAAGGTAAGAATTGCAAACCTTTCCGATGATGCTATTCAGTTGTGCAGCGGCGTGCGCATTGCGACCTTGACCCCTGTATCGGGACAAGGAAATGCAGAATGCAACATCCCCGAAACATGTGTTCTACTTGGCATTTCAAAAACCGCAGATAAATGCACATGCTGCAAGCGGTACGCCGACGTGACCTCACCGAAGGAAATTTTATCCGTGCAAAGCAAGGACGTAAATTACCGGAGAGACACGGATGAACACTGGCAGGCCATTACCGAAGGTATTAATATCAGCTCTGCATTAACACACGAACAGAAAATGCGCGCATTATCAATTATTAAACATTATTCAGCTGCCTTCTCCACCAGTAGATACGACCTCGGTCTACTTGAACACAACATCGATACAGGAAATGTAAAGCCTGTACGACAAGCACCTAGGCGGATGGGCCACCACGCAAAGAAGAAGGTCAAGGATATCGTCCAAGAAATGCTGGATCAGAAGCTCATCCGACCCTCCACGTCGCCATGGTCAAGTTCAATCGTCCTTGTTAAAAAGAAATCCGGTGAGACTCGGTTCTGTGTCGATTATCGCCAGGTAAACGAGGTCACTAAAAGGGATAGTTATCCAATCCCCAGGATTGACGAAAGTTTGGACGAGATGACTGGTTCCGCCTACTTTTCTACGTTGGATTTAAAATCTGGTTATTGGCAGATACCAATGTCACCGGAGTCTCGCGAAAAAACTGCCTTCGCTAGTCACATGGGGCTATTTGAGTTTAACGTAATGCCTATGGGGCTGTGCAACGCAGCAGGCAGTTTCCAACGATTGATGCGAATCGTTCTAAATGGAGTGGAATGGCGAGGTGTTTTGGCGTACCTTGACGACATAATCGTCTATGCTCGAACATTCGAAGAGCACCTAGATAGACTTTGCGACGTACTTTCACGGATTGTTGGCGCAGGACTAACACTAAAGCCAACAAATTGGTCTCTGTTTCAGCAACAAGTCAACTTTTTGGGGCACATTGTGTCCAGTGAAGGCATCTCATGCGATCCCAAGAAAGTTCAATCGGTAGCTGAGTGGCCCGTTCCACAGTCAGTGAAGCAAGTGAGGCAATTCGTTGGACTCAATTCTTACTACCGAAAATTCGTTAAAGATTGTGCGGCCGTGGCTGCGCCTCTTCACAAGTTAACCGAGAAAAACAAAAGGTTCTCATGGAACGACGAATGTCAGGCATCATTCACAACACTGAATAAACGACTGACCACATCACCAGTTTTGCAATACCCAGATTTTAAGAAACCATTCATTTTAGATAGGGATGCTTCAGACTCTGCGGTGGGCTGCGTCCTCGGACAGATTATCGATGGAAAAGAACACGTCGTGGCATATGGCAGTAGGACTCTTAGCAAAGCCGAAAGACACTACTCTACGACCCGAAAGGAGCTGTTGGCTCTTATACACGCAACGAAATTATTCCGTCGCTACTTGCTTGGTTCGAAATTTCTCCTGCGGACCGATCACGCATCGCTTCGGTGGCTCTGTAAGTCGAGAGAAATGTATGGACAATGTGCGAGATGGGTGGAATACCTCTCGGAATACAACTTTGAGCTGCTTCACCGACAAGGCAAGAATCACGCAAACTGCGGAATTCTGCGCTCAGTCGAATTTACGAAGGGGAAGATCCGTCCCATACAAAGTGAATCGAGAAGTAGAAGGGCATGAGGAAAATGCTGCAATCAACAGCTTGCATTTGCAACAAAGTATAGGACGCACGGCGGAGGACATGCGCCAGGCGCAACAAAACGATCTCGATATAGAACCAGTCTTTGAGTGGCTTCAACGTGGAGTAAGACCAGCTTACCGAAAAGTGAAATCATCCACGCCTCAAACCCGACATTACTGGAGTTTATTTCCCAAGCTACGGCTCCACCAAGAAATCATTTATATAAAAAACAGAGACACTATCTCAACCTGGAGTAGAAGTGGAACGGGTGCTGGTACCGGAAGCTTTGGTACACGAAACTATAGCCTCACTACACGACCAACAACATGGTGGTGCTCATTTAGGTGTGCAAAAAACTACCTCTAAAGTGGCAGAACGATTTTATTGGCCAAATTGGAGAAAATCCGTCGAAGACTTCTGCAGGAAATGTTATCAATGCATTCTTAACAAGAAACCATCTACCACCATTCGTGCACCACTGAAACCATCCAACGAAATGAAACCAATGCAAAGAATCGAAATCGACGTTTTGGGACCTTTACCCCTAACACGAAATGGTCATCAATACATATTGGTGGCCTGTGACATCTTCACCAAATACGTCAGAGCTTGGTCAACGAGAAGCCAAACAGCGGCTGAAACTGCGAGTTTACCCCAGTCACGAAGTATCTTCGAACTATCTATGGCCGGTTATCAGGATCGACCGGCATATGTTTGATTTATATAACCTATGGCCGTATAAACATAATCCAACCTTATATGTTTGTGTTATGTTCGTATATTCTATGGCTGGCCATGCTCTAATGTTTCAAATATGGCCCACTCGCGATAATCCTTAGAAAAAAACATAGCCTATTTTTTGTCTGTGGCGTTTGAACGATTTAGCCACACATGGCCGAGCTGACATAAACCAGCTGAAACCCATACGTTGCTGTCCTGTTGGCAGGATCACAAAACCAAACAAACTTTTGTTTTAAATTTAAATTATCATTCTGTGTTGGAAACTAATTTATTATATTGGTAAATTAATTGATTATTTTTCCACTTTTCATGGCTTCAGTCCTACAGCAACCAGTCCGCCGAACTTAACACGTAATCAAAAGAGTAGAACAATTTGTATTTAAATATGTGTTATTTTTGTATAACAGTTATTTAAGCAAATAAGTAAACATTTTATATGTATAACATTGTTTTAGAAATATATTATTTTGTTTTATAAATTCCTTTTGAGCAACACTTTTTCCCGCTCATAAATGTGTAGTTCGCTCTTAATTGTGTCGTATTGTACGACGTGATATGTTTCTTTCCGCCTTCAAATTTGCGATATGAACTAGTAGCGTGTGTAACTGTTTAAAGTTATGGCAACGTTTATTTAAGATTTCTTGTCCAAAGAGATGCATCTACATGATTTGAAGATACCAGGTACGAAATTAGTACTACAATGTTACTTCTAAAAGCGGAAATAATGAGATTCGGACGCTACTGAAAAATCCATCGCAATCCTTGATACCGATGGGGTTGATTAACAGCTAATCATTAGCCTAGCGAAAGTGATTAATAAAAAAGTGTGTACTTCCAAATTTCCACTTTTTAGTTGGTAGTCTAGTGCTTGTACTGCCCACTTATTTGCTAATAAGCTGATCGTTTGTACTTTATAGCCTAATCCTGTATATTAATTTGGCTATAGGGTTAGGATATCAGGATCTAAGTTAAGAAGTTTAAATTATCTAACAAACAATACCTAATCCGCTCCTTTGATAAACTGCCAATCAAAAAACAATCTTCTACAATCAATAATTTGGAATACATAAAGTTATTGTTATTTTGTTATTTTGTTAGTTGTCATATGTTTAAAATTAAATATTAAAAAGTAAATTTATGTTTACAGAGCCATGCTGGTCTAGCAAATGCAATTGAGATGTAGTCACTTAGGTCAACTATTCGAGAATTTATCAAAAGAGTGCCAAGTACGCAGATATCACAAGTGACATAAAGAAAGTGCTTAATGGTGTATGTGACTGGGAGGGAGGCAGGGCTGGAAGAGCCGCTTTGTTTAAGACAACACCCCCCAAACACAAGTCACAAAATCATAGCCAACTGGATGCTTCAATTGCAACGTCTTAAATATCAAGAGAGTCCCAAGGTATGCTACTTCAGACTCCACCTTCAAGTGATGTTGGACAAATTTGGGACTGGAATCATTTAAATAAGGATACTTTCATTAAAAATAATTTTCAATTTGTTTGCCGCCATAGTAATTTGTTGTCAAAGAATCTATTATGGAAGGATTCACACTGTTGTTACCCTAACTACCGGACGAACAACAGTGTGAATTGCAACGTTTGACGTTTTTCGATACGAACACACGAATAAATCAATGCACTTTACTGGGGAATCACTTCGCAGCGACCGAATCGCGTCGGAATTAACATGCGCGATGCGTTGTAATAGACAGTTCGTTTTCCTTTGCGGCAAAATATGTCATACTCGTTACTTTGTTTAAACCATCAGATGCGACTTTTGCCTTGTTACTTTCCTTTCTAGCTTATGCAGCACAAAGTCTCTAAGGCCTGGCGGCCTTAACCGCTCCAAGAGACAGTCACTCTCTCCCGAAGCCTTTTTGTCTCTATCTCTGTGTGTGAGCCCTTTTCTGACGCCCAAACATCCGTATTTATAGCTCGCCCAAACATGCGAGCATTAACTGACGTCATTATGTTTTTAGGTCAACTTTCGCACGCGATCAATGACCAGAAACTGGCGCCATAATGCAGTTTCAAATGGATGACGTCCCTCTTATCGCGGATGTTTGAATTGAAGTGAAAACAAGGCGAACCGCTGCATGCCTTCCACCGTTAAAAGGAAAAATCAAAATTAAGTCCATTCTTCCACATAATGTATGTGTTTCATATTAAAAGTTTGTTAATAGAGAACAAAACATTTTTAGTAAGACAAGTGTGTTAATAATGAGAATATATGTGTCAAAGGTTGATTCTGGCTTAATGCAATTGTTAAAAATCCCGATGTAGCAACACATTTTGCTCAAAAGGCCATTATAGGGACGTTATTTTCATATTTTTGCTTGATACATATAAGCCGTTTGGCTGTTTTCGCATATAGCAGCTATTTGCTTAAGTAACCTGGGCGGTAATGTTAAGCAATAAAGAGACATAATAGATTTGCGATTGCGCATTGATCTCTTCAGGGTTTTTCCCCGGAAATAATAGACATTTGTAAATCAAGCAATAAAAATAACATATCAAGTCGATAGCAAAAATAACAGAATTATTGAGTTCTCATAAACTCTAGCCATATATATGTGCCTTCTCGTGATTTAAATCAAATGCAATATTATATAGCCCACACTCAAACCTTTTCCACCGTGATGTAGAAATGTGATGTGTAATGGTGTCGATTTCTACATCAGTCTTCGCTCAGTTTCATAATCTCTGAAAAACTGAGAGCATCGCTGATTTAAAGTCTTTAAAACTCGAACATTTGCTTGCTTTTATACGGCAAACATAGCCTTCCAGTTTGGCGTCGGTTGACCCTCTGGTTAAAACAACATGGCTGAACGACGAATTGCGGCACTTTGCTTGATATCGTCGCTGAATTTTCCCTCATCATGCTCGAAGGAAATGTTGAATAAGCATAAGCGGTGAGCTTTATTCAAAAGCTATTCTTCTAGCTCACTTGATTATTGCAGAAAGTTAAACAGACTTCTGCTTTGATCAGACTTCTGTTTTCTCGTGAACAGTAGGGTCTGCTCGGTTGAAATCTTCGTATCCACTCTTCAGACTTCGGTAGGTTGCGTTTAAGTTCAAAATCACCGTCGGAAGGTCGCCACTGTAACGTTTGACTTTTTTCGATACGAACACACGAATAAATCAATGCCCTTTACTGGGGAATCACTTCGCAGCGACCGAATCGCGTCGGAATAACTGCGCGGTGCGGTTTAATAGACAGTCCGTTTTCCTTTGTTCTTGTCAACTAGTTCTTTCTGTGTCGACTCTGCGACGAAGCAGTCTAAGCCGGGAACTCAAGGACGTTCCCGGCCGCGAATTCGAGCTGGTAAGCCGACCGAACTGATGCGTTGTTTCCCTCTCTCCTCGTACTTGGTTCTACTTTTTGGTGAACCCCATTCTTCTCTCTCTCGTGAAGAATACGTCATAATGATCTCCGGTCAACTTGCGTCATACTGTTCTCATTGTGATTCTGCAGTTTCCGAGTGGATGACGTCAATCTTATCGCGGATGTTGATAATTAAGATGGATTACATAGGCGATCGCCGCATGAATCTTTCCATGATAGATTCTTTGAAACTGAAAGGGCCAATATGGCAACTTATTAAGGTTACCAAAATTTCTTTTTTTATGCTTCACGCCTTCACCAAAGTTTATTTTCTTGTGTAGCATTTATTATTTACCTTATTCTTGTGACTAAAAACTTTTTTCATTGTAAATAAAATAGTTAACGGCCGTGCATTGGCCGTTGTAACATTTCGGGTATGTCGGCCCAAACATATATCTACCAGGTACCCTGACAAAAACTTAATCTGATCAAGTCTGATTGGTAGATAACACATATATGCGCCATAGATAATTTCGTAACTGGGACTTTTTCACCGTTGGTTTACTGTGCATGGAGTGCCAGATGTTATACACTCTGACCGTGGAGGAAATTTCGAAAGCAAACTTTTTGAAGAATTGCTCCGGCTAATGGGGAGCAAGAAATCCCGCACAACAGCTTATCATCCAGCCGGGAACGGCGGTGTTGAACGGAACAACAGAACAATTATTTCGATGTTAAGGAACTACGTTCAGCGTGACGAAAGAAGGTGGAATGAAGCCCTGCCCGCGGTAATTGCATCTTACAATGCCAGTCGCCATGAAAGTACCGGTATCTCCCCACACTACCTTTTAACTGGTCGCCAGCTCCGGCTACCAGCAGATTTATTGACCAAGGATCCAACAGTGAAAGAAAACACATCCCATTGTGTGCAGTTGGAAGGCTTGCGCAATCGACTATTGTTGGCAGAAGAGGTTGTCAGAGAAACTCTCCGTGAACAACGAGCTAGAATGGAGAAAACTTATAACACAAAACAATTTGGCCCGCCAATTGAGGTCAGTGATACCGTTGTATTAACAAATCCAGTAATTAAAGAGGGAAAGTGTAGGAAGTTTAACCTACCGTACAAGGGCCCCTATACCGTGGTGGAAAAACAGGGAGACTTAAATTATATCATTCACGACAAGTCTGGTAACAACCAACTGGTCCATTATAATCGTCTAAAACTTTGCAGGGATATCAACATAGGTTCAAACGAGGAACAGAACAACACCCCACCAGAGGACAACCATATTACACCCGTGGTGACACAAAGATATTCACCTGTACGGATCGTACCAGCAAGCACAGCACCGATGATGACGATGGAAGAACCGCCACAAGCGAACCCATTAGAAATAGATGGGGCGAATCTGTTAAACCCCGATGTGGCGGTAGGAAATACATACAGAGGACGTCTTCGGATCAGGACGAGACGCCCAACTTATTATCCCGATGAAGAAAGAGCACTTTTATTTTACAGGTCTTTTAATCATTTTTATCTTGCTTGCTTATTTTACACGCACGATTTTATCTCTCGGGGTATTCAAATAATTAACGTTCGGTGCTGTGCTAATTAACGTGATCTTTTTGAATTTATGTGTCTAAAAATCAGTTCTCTCTTGACTTTCAAACTGTACGGACTTGTTTTTAATAGCTGATCGTTTTTATTAGTTTTATATTTGCTTCTTAACTATGAGTATTTTTATAAAGCAAAAACGTTGCAAGCCCTTGTAATTGGTCTCACGGTAGGCCGTTAAGACAGCGTCTTGCGAAACCATAGGAATTCTGTAACACAAACACAACAATATATAGCAAAGATGTCGTAAATACGACGCAAATTACTTGCACCTCGTTCACACACGTGTGTTCTACAAACAATATATGTGAGCATTGTACACAAGCAATTGTATTAATTCCCGAAAGCATCGAGTCACCACAAAAAAACTCTCAGGCAAGACGTTGCATATGAGGTATGGCGTCTTGTGTAGCACTTCTAAATTGCCTTTCGACACTGGACTGGAACCTTCGCGTCAGTCTTAATACAGATTTGGAGAAGTCAATCACAGGTTAACTACCCGTTTTTAAGCAATCAATCCACAGACGATATATTCCTCGAATGTCAACTGCAAGTATATCGCTGTTCTCTATTTAATAAGCTGAAAGACTGTTTTCAAGTTAAAGTGCTATCAGCCAAAATGGGTTATTCCCGAACTGCAATAACCGTTGGAAATACTGAAATTGCATGTGAGCAAATAAATGCCACATTACGTCATTATGCGTGGATCCTTACAAATCAGCCAAGTGATGAAAAACGACGTGGTCTATGAGGATGTAAGATTAGTTAAATTTGGCATGAATTTTCATCTCCAACTCCGTTTGAAGAACCAGTCCGGACGATTTTGCTTCGCTTGCAAAAAAAATTAGATTCCCATACATTCGTTAGAAAGTCTATTTGATTACTTTGCCAAACACGCACTCTTAATCGATTCTGTATCAAACTAGAGAGTGCCAACCACGTGTTTAAACACCACTATTTGTAAAACACATGTTATTTGCCATATATTTAAACTACAGGGTCCCTAACCACAATTTGTATTTTATACACTGAGTACGTAGTTTGTTTATGCAAGCATAAACGCATGGGTCCCATAGTTATCCAACCAAACTTCTTTTCCATGTGTAGTTGAAAAAAGAATAAATGTCCTAAATTTACGAACATTTCACCACATATTTTTTAAGTTTAAACCTTTCTTTTCAAGCTGCAGTGAAATGAAACTAAATTCCCAATACAGCCCGATTTATTTTTTTATAGTTTCTGGGAATTCTCCTACGTTTAGTGGATAAGTTTCTATTTTTACATATGTGGGTCATATTATGTAACTATTCCTAATGTTTTAATCTGATTTGTCAACTTCTTGTTGGAGATGTCAGTGCGATATGGCATGCCTGTCACATTCAAAATCAGGAACATATCTTCGTTTTTAAAGGAATTACCCCAAGTAAATGTTTTTTTTTTACTTTTAATTGGCACAAAGTGTCCAATGGTCTTACATTTTACCAAATATGATCAAAATTGGAGCAGCCGTTCCAGCGCTTTGCCCCAAAAAGCTAATTTATTAGAAAAAAAACCTTTTGGTTTTTAACGTCTCAGGGGAATTCCCCTTGATTACTCAAAATTTTGATTTCTGCATATCTAGCCCATGTTTTCTTACAAATGTCAAATTTTCATTGCGATTCCATTACTCCTTTTGCTAGATGTCGGGGCGAATTGGCATGCTTGTCACAATCATGATTTGAGAACAAAATCCTATTTTTAGGGGATTTCCCTTGGTAATTTTTTAATTTCTTTTCAGTGTTAAATTAGAGATTAATGCATTTACATTCCACTAAATCTGATTCAAATTGTAACTTCGGTTCAAGCGCTATGCCCAAAAAAGGCTACGTTTTTAGAAAAAAATAGCGTTTAGATTTTTAACGTTCCAGGGGAATTCCCCCCGATTTGTCGCCACAATTTTGGTTTTTGCATATCTAGACCATGTTGTATAAAAAATGTCAACTTTTCATTGCGATTTCATTACTCCTTTTGGTAGATGTCGGGGCGAATTTGCATGTTTGTCACAATCATGATTTGAGAACATATCCTATTTTTGGTGTTTTCCCTAGGTAATTTTATTATTTCTTCTAAGTGCAAAATTACCACAGAACACAGTAGTCAAATCGAGGACGTTTACGCAGAAAACCTCAATTAATCAAGACAGCGCGTATATACGGAATCGTAGATCGCATCTGGTGCGTTAACCGGCTTACCTGGAGCCTACAAGAAACAATCTAGCACAATAAGCAATGCAACGGCTCTCTACAAGAGCACGTGTAGCTCGCTATTCCCAGTGGATTGATGGTTATTACCAAAGTGAATAAACGTGCCCGAAATCTGACGATTTCCGTGTAATAAACTCTACGGTTCTTCCATTTACAGTGGGCAAAATGTTTATGAAGTACAATTATCGACGCCTGGCAAATTTTCGATTTCTGATACTAATACATGACCTATTTTTAATTAGATATAAATCGTGGTTAGGTTTTACACATCGGGTTGTAAGATTATTGCAATATGTGTAAATATAATATATTTCACTTGTAAGTCTTTTATAAAGATAAACAATAATTTAATTATCATCTAGAAACGCATTTCAATCTGTTTAAGGCGTTTAGTTTATATCTGGGGCATTCCGCAGGTTTCTAAAGATTAGATTCGGTTATAATACAATATTGCTACGAATATACAACAACTGGTCACTCAAACCAGGGTTAAATGATTTAATGCCGACCGGTTAGTCTGGTGGTTTAGTGCGACACCTTTCAATCGAAAGGTTGCAGATTCAAACTGGTGGCTAGTTAATCGGTTGTGTCCTTTGGCAAGGCTTTTAACGGACATTGCCTGAACCCAGCGGATTAATGGGTTCTGCCAAATTAAGAAAACGTCACTATCATATACAACACACTGCAATAGCTCCGGTAACCCGACGATGGGCGCAAGGTGATCTGACGATTGCCCGTGTATTAACCCCCTTGGTTTTCCCATTCACGGGTATAAACATGAATATACTATTACGAACAAAGCTACTTCCATTACCCATCTTCATTCGTTTTGTGGAAACCTCCATTAAATTAACACAAACAGACGGAAATATTCAATCGATTAGAATTTTTTTAGCTATTGTGTAGGGAAAATGTAGTGGAACATTTCGTCGTACCCCAATAAGTTCGATTCTTCGTATTTATATCAAATATTTAAATCGTCTTTTTTCATGTAATATGAAAAAAGGTTTTAATTCAGTTAAACAATTTAGAGATGTTAACATCTTTCCTTTGTTATTTTGTTGTTGTTATTGTATACCAATGTGAATGTCTTATGCAGAAAATATAGATTTTAAATTTGGACATTTGAACAATATAATCGTTTATTGAATATATGGAACAATAATTAAATCATTATTTGATCAATATAAGCGTTTATTGAATGTATGGAACAATAATTAAATCAACATATGAACAATATATTCGTTTATTAAATATATGGAACAATAATTAAATCAACATTTGAACAATATAAGCGTTTATTGAATATATGGAACAATAATTAAATCAACATTTGAACAATATAAGCGTTTATTGAATATATGGAACAATAATTAAATCAACATTTGAAAAATATAAGCGTTTATTGAATATATGGAACAATAATTAAATCAACATTTGAACAATATAAGCGTTTATTGAATATATGAAACAATAATTAAATCAACATTTGAACAATATAAGCGTTTATTGAATACATGGAACAATAATTAAATCAACATTTGAACAATATAAGCGTTTATTGAATATATGGAACAATAATTAAATCAACACTTAAACAATGAAACGTTTATTGAATATATGGAACAATAATTAAATCAACACTTAAACAATATAAGCGTTTATTGAATACATGGAACAATAATTAAATCAACATTTGAACAATATAAGCGTTTATTGAATATATGGAACAATAATTAAATCAACATTTGAACGATATAAGCGTTTATTGAATATATGGAACAATAATTAAATCAACAGACAAATTTAATAATATACTGATTCCATTATGTTTTATTAATTTTTAATGTGAAATATATCACCCACATAGACGTAATATGGGAATGGTGGTAAAGATATAATTGGTTGAAACATCTGATCATCTATTCCATATGAACCACCATTAGTTTCATCCAAACACGTGGTCCCCAAACATGTTGCTCCATTATGTGCGTTGTAAACGATGGATCGGTTATACTGCATAACTGTATGTATGTGTGTGGAATCTATGCTTTATAGCTTTGTACAGAAGTATCAACAATGTTAGGATATTATACATTTGTGTTTTTTGTTTTTTTCTTAGGATCAGTAACCAACTGTTTTGTTTCAGTGATCACGGATTTGTATTCTTCAAACCACACTTTGAGATCATGAATCTTATGTCCTTCTAAAATGAAATTCTGAAAGAAAATTTTAAATAAGTTGAACATGAGGTTAAGCAACAGCACAACACTAATGTTTTACTTGCAGAGAGTTTTATCACACAAGTAATCGTCAGATAACCTTGCACCCACCAATACTTTACACCAGGGGTCGGCAACCTTTTCATAGTCGCGGGCCAAAACCCAACTCAACATGATCTCGGCCGGCCGTAATAAATTGCAAAATCAATTAGAAAAATATATATTTACTACCTGGTATAATCTATCGTACAAGACTTTAGTTAGTAAAGAACACGATGTAAACATATATGAAAAAGAAAAAAAACACACTTATTCCTTTCTCACAAAGCATTTTTTGTCTGCACCCACACATTTTTAATAGACACGGTCAGGTGCATTTTTTATTTTTGCCGCACAGATTGTTGAAATTCATCAAAATCTAAGAATGCAGATGACACAGTGGGCCATATTCTAAAATACTTCAGTAAGATGTCTCGGGCCGGATGATTTTGCATGGCGGGCCAGATGCGGCCCGTAGGTTGCCGACCCCTGCTTTAGATTATGGTAGAACCCACCAATCCACTGGATTAATGCAAAGTCCGCTAAGTGCTTCACCCACACAATCAACGAGCTAGAATCGAGTTTCAAACTCTTGAACTCTTTGACTAAAGCGACACAATAACCCACCAAGCAGCTCAACCGAACAAAACTTTCAGTTTCGGTGCTTTTTTCTTTTTTACAATTTTATCATTAACCGGCATGGTGACCATTTTTAATCAGAGGAATCTATGGTTTAAAAGACAATCATCAAACTTTTTTTCGATTCATAAACATAACAGAATGGTGATTCTCTGTGGAATGGTCATTACAACAGGGTATCCTGAAACTAAACTTAATATTGTGGTATGGCTTGTCGGTAATTGAAATAAGTGGGCAGGACATATGTGATATTGTGTTTGTATCATGACAATAAAGCTCTTTTTGTATCTTTTTCGTTTTAGGAAAATAAATACCCAAATAGTATAGAAAAACTTAAATCATTTAAACTTGATTCATTTAAAACCCATCAATCATACACAACATCACATGAAACTGAGGCTTACCTGCTAGGTCCGCTAGGTCCAGCGCTAGGTTAAGTGCCCGGACCTAAACATTAATTTAAACCCTGCCCTAAACACTAATCAGAACCCTATGACTAACTCCAACCCCATGTTTTAAACAAACTCTAGCGGACCTAGCGTTGGACCTAGCGGACCTGAACAAAATAAAAGGACCGCATAACAATGTTAACAATGAATCTCGCAAACCTTCAAAAAGATTGAAAAATACGCTGTAACGGGGTGGGAGAGAAAAGAGCGAATAAAAGAAAAAGTACAAAATAGACGTGTTAAAGTGAAAACAGGAACAGGTTGACAACTCCCGCGGAGAGAAAAGGGAAGCATATCACAATTTATCGATATAAATAAGACAGCCAAAGTTGAAACAGTAACGGATTATAGCCCAGACAAAATTGTTTTTTTGAAACTAGGTCAAAGATTAATCTATTGGATTAGTGTTAACGAGAAATATGGGGTTTGACTGTAATTTAGAGCTGTTTTTCATCAATATATCACTATCATGGTCGCGCCCCCCTTGAGAAGCTTTCACGCCCCCCAGTTTAAGAACCCCTGTTCTACAACATGGCGGAAGAGGAGGGGTTTATGTCACCCCATGTGTACAGGGGGGAGGGGGTCTTAGTGTTAGTCGAATTATTTTGAAGTGTAAATTAATCAACAAAGGAGACATAATGTGGAAAAAGACGATACACACATATTCAATACATCGATGATGATGTTAAAAACATGGAAGAATTTAGGAATATTTGTTGAAACAAGTTTGAGACACAAGTTGGCGTGATGTATTTTAAAGTCAGCCGCATCAAGATATCAAGCTTTGGGAGGGGGTGTGGGGATCTTGTAGTAGTAATGAGGATATCTAGTGATTAGGGCAGGGTAATATTGTGGTATGGACTTGTCGGTAATTGAAATAAGTGGGTAGGGTATAATAGTGGAAATGTGTGTGTTTCATAACAATAAAGGTCATTATAAACAACTCAATCCATTTTACACACAACCGCGCAGAAAGTGGTCAGGGTGAAGATCGAACCGAGAACCTGTCTGGTTATAACCTCCACTCTTGTATATGAGCTATTGTATGAAGTAACCTGGTTCCAACCATAACAGTTGGCTCCCATTTTGGTACTTTCATTTGATCGTCATTATTTATTTATGGGGGGAAGTGAAACAAAAAATTTGATTATTCGAACATTAGTTTGTTTTGACGCCAAAGTTTTATTCGAAAATCTTAAAACACTTAATTTTGTGTGATTTTTGTTTATATATAATTTTATTGTTTATATAAAACAAAGTTGATAATGTATTTTTAGTCCTTTTGACTATGAACATATGTAGTATATTTGATAAACTAACTAAAAAATAAATCATTTAAACTCGATTCGTTTAAAACCCATCAATCATACACAACATCACATGAAACTGGGGCTTACCTGGGGAGAAGGGAGTTGTTGTATTGCTTCTTGCAACATACGTTGACCTTCTGGTGAAAGTTCGTTCCTTTCCAAATCCAGTTCCGATATTTTGCCAACACACCCAGCCAGACATTCTGCTGCGTGGTCATCCAACCTAACAGAGCTTCTCACTGTAAGTTTGATCTGTGTAGAACAGGAATGTTAAATGTATTTTAAAATCAGATGTATTTTAAAATCAGCCGCATCAAAATATCAAGCTTTGGGAGGGGGTGTGGGGATCTTGTAGTAGTGATGAGGATATCTAGTGATTGGGGCAGGGTAATATTGTGGTATGGACTTGTCAGTAATTGAAATAAGTGGACAGGGTGTAAAAGTGGTAATGTGTGTGTTTCATGACAATAAAACTCATTATAAACAACTCAGTCCATTATACACACACCCGCGCAGAAAGTGGTCAGGGTGAAGATCGAACCGAGAACCTGTCTGGTTATAACCTTCACTCTTGTATATGAGCTATTGTATGAAGTAACCTGGTTCCAACCATAACAGTTGGCTCCCATCCAATTTTGGTACTTTCATTTGACGGTTACTATTTACTAACTGGCAAGTGAAACAAAATATTTGAATATCCAAACATTAGTTTGTTTTGTTGCCAAAAATGAGTTATAAAATCCTAAAATACATAATTTTTGTATATTTTTATTGTGTCTATAACAAGAAAGGTGTATCATGCATTTAAACCTCTTTCACTATGAATATTTGCTGTATATTTGGTAAACAGGTTAAAAAGATAATTTTTACGTGATCACCCAAACAGCCCAAGTTAACTAAATCATTAATTCTCGATTCATTTAAAATAACCTATGTAGTACACATCAATCATACACAACATCACATGAAATTGAGACTTACCTGGGGAGAAGGGAGTTGTTGTATTGCTTCTTGCAACATACGTTGACCTTCTGGTGAAAGTTCGTTCCAGTACAAATCCAGTTCCGATATTTTGCCAACACACCCAGCCAGACATTGTGCTGTGTGGTCATCCAACCTCCTATGGCCTCCCACTGTAAGTTTGATCTGTGTGGAACAGGATTGTTAAAACTCCACAATGAATATATCCTGTGAATTATATATTCAATAATCAACTATCAAACAAACCAATTTGAATATTTATTTGAAATATAACAAGTTATTACAACTTAGCAGCTGGAATATTCGGGGCAAAACTTGATTTGATATCTTTGTACATTTTACTAATATAGTAGCCCGTGTTGGAACTGTATGGTGATTCGCTGGCGATAGTCGTTACAGCAGGGTAGCTTGAAACTTATTTATTTATTTACCATTATCTTTTTTTGTGGTATTAAATACTAAGCATCTTCTTTATATTTTGTATTATATATATTTTGTAACTTTGGCCATATCAAAAACAAAATTGGCCTTATGGGGGGGGGGGGGGGGATATGGGGGTCTAAGCGTTAAGAAAATTGTGTTGAAGTGTAAATTAACTAACAAAGGTGACGTAATGTGAAAAAAGACGATACACACATATTTAATGCATCAGTGACATTTTTAAACACATGGAAAAATTTAGGAATATTTGTTGAAACAAGTTTGAGAGACACACAAGTTGGCGTGATGTTTTTTAAAGTCAGCCGCATAAAATATCATGCTTTGGAAGGGGGTGTGGGGATCTTGTAGTAGTGATGAGGATATCTAGTGATTGGGGCAGGGTAATATTGTGGTATGGACTTGTCGGTAATTGAAATAAGTGGGCAGGGTGTAAAAGTGGTAATGTGTGTGTTTCATGACAATAAAGCTTATTATAAACAACTCAGTCCATTTTACATACAACCGCGCAGAAAGTGGTCAGGGTGAAGATCGAACCGAGAACCTGTCTGGTTATAACCTCCACTCTTGTATATGAGCTATTGTATGAAGTAACCTGGTTCCAACCATAACAGTTGGCTCCCATTTTGGTACTTTCATTTGATCGTCATTATTTATTTCAGGATATTGAAACAAAATATTAGATTATTCAAAAAATTAGTTTGTTTTGATGCCAAAGTTTGATTAGAAATTCTTAAAATCTTTAATTTTGTGTGATTTTTTGTTTATATATAATTTTATTGTTTATACAGAACAAAGTTAAACATTGCATTTTTAGTCCTTTTGACTAAGAACATATGTAGTATATTTGATAAATAAAAAAATATTTGGCCAGATTAATAAAACTGTATGGTGATTCGCTGGCGATGGTTACAATAGGGTATCCTGGAACTTAACCAAATCAGGGAGTCACTGCAAATACCATAGTTTATTTAAGAAGTAGATATTCTAATATCTGGGAACTTATTATTGTAAAAGGAAGGATGTTGGGAACACATTTGGTGAAATGATGGTTTTCAAATTGTGACTGAACAAGGAGCCGGCCGGTTATACACAATCGTCTTAACTCATAATAAACATAAACACGAGCTTGCTTAAATTACACTTGCTATCCAAAACACAGCAATTCCAGACTTAACTAACTAGATCAGTGTTTTCCAACCCGAGTCCGCGGTCTCAAATGAGTCCGTGGAAGGTTTAAATGAGTCCGCAAGCACATCAACAATTTGCAAAACTTCTTGTTTTTGATCGTTATAAACAGCAGTGATATGTTTTTATTAACGAGACATTGTAACTCAAGGTAATTTTAAGTTTGTCGTAGTGTATCGTATGCACATGCAGGCCCGGTGCTAGGAACCGCGGGGCCCAATTAGAAATGTGATGGCCCCTACTCTTCATAGCACAATTTATGGGTGTTTATATATCATAAAATACATACCAGTACATACAAACTACAAAAATATACATTTAATACTTGCTATAAAACAAATTAAAGGTAATGTGGATGCTTATTTACGATATATTGTTTTACTTCCAAACATATATATATATATATGTTTAGCAACCATATTCATTATGACGTAACAGGCAGACACAGAAATATAAATTTGACTTAGTTACGATGCATAACAAATTGATATTATGATAAGGAATATTATTTCACGTTTTATTTTACGTTTCGGTAGTATTTTAAACCTCGTAATACAGAAAGACCCCCGCTAGCGCGGGGCCCCTTCAAGGTGCGGCGCCCAATTTGATCTAATCGGTCAAATCGGCCTAAAACCGGCTCTGTGCACATGGTCCAGTTACGCTACACTTTTGACTTACGCTAATTGAAAATTGATGCACTTTGAGTCCGCAAATACTTTCGCTGGTAAGGAAATAGTCCGCGACCAAAAAAGGTTGGGAAACGCTAAACTAGATACTCAGAAAAACGTGGTCTTTGTGGTGAAATACGTCATAATGGGGAAAACTGAAATAATCGAGTGAATTATAATCACGTTTGAAATCGATATACAATGGGGACGATAAATCTTACAGGCATTTTAAATATGACTTTTTAATAAAATAATGGTAACTCGTAGTTTTATACTTGTTTAAGGTTTGGTAGAGCTGTCAATCAAATCACTGAGAAGTGTGCAGGGCATGAAATGGTAATGTGAAACAAGTGGTCAGGGTGAAGATAGCACCAAAAATCTTTCCGGTTAGAATTTATTCCTCCACATGTGGTTCTATAGAAGGCTGGTGGTGTGCCACAAGACACTTATACAGTTGCCTCACTGGTCATTGCCTCCAGTGATGGAAAAAGTGCCGTTGCTAATTCCAATATAAACACTCTGGTGATTTAATGTGTTTTATAACGGAAACACTTTTATAGACTTCTCATGAACTGCTGTACAACAACACTGTAATAGCTGCGGTACAGTTGTGTAAATATACACATCTATAATAAATCAGTGATTGATGTGGAGCTATTTGAAGTATGGTTCCCAGTATTTACCTTGTTCGGTCGATCACTGATAGCTGTGCAAAAATCCCGCATACAATCGTTCAGTTGTTGGCATTCCCATAATGCAAATTCATCAATATGTTGAATATGAGGAACCAGGTATTCAGCTACATTTCCCAGCTCTGTTCCTTTCAACTCTAACTTCTTGATCTAAAATAAAATGTTGTTTTATTTGCCAGCAATTTCTTATGAATCAACACTTTGTATAATAAATAAGGAAATGGTATATACATAGGCATCGGAAAATGCAGAAAAACGTGCACAAGTGGGGTGCTTTTTCAGCTATATATTCACGGCGTCTATTGTGCAAACATCCATTAGGCATGGAAAAGTACTTTTCATGTATTCCAATTTGTCTATATATTCGCAGAACCTTTGAATCTAAAGGGTTGTTATTACAAATATATTGTTGTTAAAATCTTCGAGCGTGAATTCATTGCGTGGCGCGCCGCACACACAGAGAGAAACGACTTTAAAGTGTATGGGACTAATGATGAGATAATGTTGTTGTTAAGCTATGAGGTATTTTGTATATCCGTCCTCCCACTTTAAAAAATGTTCGGATGCTTTCGCACGATAGATGTGCGCTTTCGGTATGGAGAAATACATTACGGGTATTACGTGCCATAGTTTTTAAAAGGCCTATATACAATATAAGAATAATAACGTCGCTAGTCCGTGTTGTACTCGTCTACAATAAGGTTGTGTGTATATAAGCCGACCCAATACTAAAAATATGTTATGTTTCGGAAGAGAGTAGACATGTGTATCTTTTTGATGACACGCGAGAATGCACTGAGCTCACGAAAATATTAAAAGAGCATAAACTTTTAGTTTATGGCAAGGTCAGCTATTAGTTCAGGACAACAAGTAAAACTGGTTTCTAATCTTCGTAGCTCACACCTGTTTACGCAATTTAAAATTTCCCATTTTAAAATCCTCTGATTTACTGTTGTTTACCACACTAAGTTTCACAAAACGATTAATCAGATCATTGCTACGTAATGTCTTATTAATTCTATGCCAGGCTTGACTAAATTTATAATAAAAAATGCTATTTAGAATTCAAAACAGAAATACTTTATTATGCAATTTCAAATGCATCCCTACAGCCCCTCATTTCTATATAACCATCATTTATTTCATGCGAGTAACGAAGGCCGAATTGCGTCAGAACAATACCACCTGAGCTCATTAATTGGCACAGACGGTCTCTCTTTAGTTGTGTTGTAATAAACCGGACCTATGGTTTAATCCGGACGGATAGGTCTTCCCGGTTAAGCGATTTTTACAGTCCTGACGCTTACTATTAAAACTAGACTTAGAAACTTTAATTCTCTAAGTTTTACTTTTTGTCTTTAACTAATAGCGGAACTTTAAGTATTGAAAAAAATAAAGGTTTATCAGCGCTTTCGGACGAGTCTTAAAAAAATACATGTGTCTACTCTTTTCGACCTTTTTCATGTTGGACCAGGGCCAAACAATCCTTATGTACACGTTTTCCCTAACATTGCTTATTATAGTTAAAACTGGTTAGCAACTCTTACGTAACCAATACCAAATATTTGAATAGTTCAACTATCACTGTGCGCTAGTAAACTTACTGCAAGGTAAGTAGTTTTAATATCCTACCATCTACATAATTTGTTTAAGCCAAATATGCAATCTTATTATTTTGTAAACACACCATGTATAAATATAACTCATAGGAACTGTCCAATTATGTTATTATTCTGTGGCTAAACTACTGCACATGGTGAATGGGACAACTAATAAACTACTAACCTAAACCTCTTGAATAACTCCTATGATTCATATCTTTAAACCGATAATTCTGGTGATTGAACCTAGTGATGGGATGAGGTCATTCACATGCAACAACTAAAACCATTCTTTCAATATTCATAACGTTGTGTCCTCAATTGACCTTAAAGTGTCCATACTGCTACAATGCTACTATTGTTTACCAACACTGGCTTTATGCTGCATATAATATTTAGTTTGTTTTCACTTATAAGCAATAGATACTTTAAACTGAGGATGTATATTTCGAGCATCCAACCTGCTTGCTTGTTAGTGTATGTTATAAACCTCACTAAATACCACAATTAACAATGAAACATTCCATTACAAACCCAAATATTTAAAGACATCATCCCATCACAATACACCACTTGTTGAACACAATAGAAATCGACATAAAATTATTTCCAAAACCACATTTTATCCGAACCTTCCCGGGTTGCAGTTGTAGGATTTGTGTTGCATCTTCAGGATGATCATCAGCATCCACACTCCATGATGTAGCCCATTCACCAGCATCATGTTCAGCCAATCCACCATCAACTACAACCAACTCCTGAGGAAATGCAATATTCAAGTTATAAACCAGATAGAAGCATATATATGAATAGTGACCCTAATTTACTATTAAACACCGCCCCATATATTACAGCCATATTTCAACACAGATTGTAATTGCAATTTACATAGTGGAGGTGCTATAGCAACCTGTTCATATTACCTGAAAACTGGTCCTAACCGTACAGATTGTACATTTGTACAATACTGGTTGGTTATCTTATGTTGAACTTTCTCTATAGATTTTGCGACATCTATGTTCCAACTAATCCTTATGATTGAAAAACGATGTAATAGACGACCTTATGTGAAAAGCAGACATAGCAGACAGCTGATTTTTAATTGCTGTGCTCACTTGCATGTATAAACTATTTTGTTTAATGATTATTATTGAAAAAACAATTTTTTCCGATTCTATAATAATTCCACGAAATCGGCCAATGTTTATAGAGTCCTCTCAGACATATGATCCCCGATTGTCTACTGTTTGTTGGCATATTACTATACTTTACAAAGTAATATCATCTATAAACGCTCTATTAAATAATATTGTGATAGGAACTTTTATGTCAATTTCCAGAATCTATGAGTATTATAAGTCCACACCGAATTGACCAAATTCAATTCGAATTGGAAATCATTCGTAATTATCGTAATTATTTATCAATTCTGCGGTTTAAAAATAAAAAAAATATTTGGCCATCCGAAATTAAATAGGGTATATACCCTGTGTGATTTTGAATAGGTAACCAGTGACTCGAAAAATACTGCTTACCTAAACATAATGCGTATAGCGTGAGTTCAAAATTGTTTAGGTTGACTTTTGGTGAAAATTTGTTGTTACTTTATATTTATCTACCCTAGTATTGCAATATCAACCTTAAAGTCACCCTGAATCAACTCAGTGGATTATTGGGTTTTACTAAAACTGAAGAAAAATTATCAATCATATACACCACACTGCAATATCCGGCTAACCTGACAGTGGGGACGGGGTAATAGGAAAGTCCTAATGCAGCGTTTCCCAACCTTTTTTGGCCGCGGACTATTTCCTTATCAGCGAAAGTCTTTGCGGACTCAAAGTGCATCAATTTTTAATTAGCGTAAGTCAAAAGTGTGGGGTAAATGGACTATGTACATACGATACACTACTACAAACTTAAAATTACCTTGAGTTACAATGTCTCATTGATAAAAACATATAAGTGCTGTTTATAACAATCAAAAACAAGAAGTTTTGCAAATTGTTGATGTGCTTGCAGACTCATTTAAACCTTTCACTGACTTATTTGAGACCGCGGACTCGGGTCGGAAAACACTGTCCTAATGTAATGTCAATTTTGTTTTCCCATTCACAGAAATAAAACATGGAATTTCTTATCTGAGTGAAATTTGCATTTCATCCCATCACTACTTGTTACCAATCCACATATGTCTATCTCTATGAATATCGTTTCCGTTCTGAACGATCGAAATGTACAAGGTAGACTTACCGAGGAAAGTTGTGGAACAGCTTCACGTAAGATGATGCGACTTTGTACGGAAATCCTCTCCTCGTCAATTCCTAGACGGCTGACTTTATGCAAATAATCGACCAAACAACTTGCTGCGTTCTCATCAAATTCAGATTGAATATCTAAGACAATCTGCAACAAGGATAAGGAGGTGATTCATATTAATGTAAGTTATAATACGTTGGTTATATGGAACAATGTACCCGATATGACATGGTACTTGCAGTTTGACAAGATCACAAGAATGGTTTTGTAGTCAGTATAAATTATCAACAAATGGAACTAAACATCATAATATTAATGCAAGAAATAAAATTCTTTTCACTTGAACAGTTACTTCATCGCTATAAACACACACAATTTATGTGGCGCATAATATTAAACAACCGAGAATGTTTTTACAAGAATGGAAAAATATAAAATCAAGACTGTCAACCATGTATTTATCATTATTATTTGTAAAACCACTGCAGTACAGTTGTGTAAATATACACATCTATAATAAATCAGTGATTGATGTGGAGCTACTTGAAGTATGGTTTCCAATATTTACCTTGTTCGGTCGATCATTGATAGCTGTGCACAAATCCTGCATACAATCGTTCAGTTGTTTGCATTTCCATAATCGAAGATCATCAATATGTTGAATATGAGGAACCAGGTATTCAGCTACATTTCCCAGCACTGTTTCTTTCAACTCTAACTCCTTGATCTAAAATAAAAGTTTTTAACTTCTCGCATATTAGTTTAATTGTTTTATCAATATTATTATGAAAGATGTCCACCATGCTGTTCATTGTACATCAGTTTGATTCATATGGTTTTGGTGAGCAAGTGCTCTTGTCGGAAAAATTGATTTTGCTACGAAACTATTGTTCATGATGGGGATTTGTGGTGACTTTTACTAAGCAGCAATTTCTAAGGAATCTATTTTGTTACATGGTTAGCCGGCATAAGTACGGGTGTTACGGGTAAGTGCATTTGGCTGCTTAAACCTTGGCTATAAGTACACCTTAAGCTGTCCTTCCTGGTGATATGATCGGTGACTGAATTATTATAACATTGTATCTGCACTTAGTCAACAATAAAAGAACCTGTGGTGAATCGATTCTTTCGGGAAATCATATAAATGTTTGTGTATAATGATCACGTATATCGTTTTAGAACACGTATGTGAACGTATTTTTTACTAACAAGTAGTTTGCGTCGTATTTACGACGATTACGTCGCTTTTGTATTTAAAACACCAGTCATTATCGCAATTAAGATGGGCGTTTTCTTTATTCTGTAAGCTGCATTCTAAGTAATAGAATGCAGCTTACAGAATAAAGTATTACCGTGCGTCTGTAGTCCATTGTCTGAATTATATGCTGCGAGTTACTGGAGTCAGATTTAGACAAGCACCGATTTTACAAACTGGAAAGGACAGCCTAAAGTGATCTTTTGGTTTAGTGACGAGCGGCCAAATGCACTTGCCCCAATAGAAGCAAAAATAAAGTAGGGATGCTAAAAACCTTCCGTGATGGAGTCTGGATAGCGAGAGTAACAAATTAGTACAGGTAGCAACAAAAGAACCAAACAAACCTATCAAAACGCTAGTTAAGCTCTATGACAAGTGTTATGCTAAGTCTCTATAAAAAAACAAAAATACAACGCTCCTGCAGGCGCTTCTGTTACTAATTCCCCTCGAAACTGGCACATGATTGTATACAACGCATATAGGCACGAAATCTTAACAACGTCAATGACGTAATACGGGGAAATCCCCTAACATAAAATGAAATGCATATCTGCTCATAACTTTTTAACAAAAAAATATTGGAAGAAACTGATTTGATTTTTAAAATCAGCGTATTTTTTTCCATTTATTAAGATATTCCTAAAATCGACCTCAGTTCTCCTTTAAAATTAAAGGAAAATTAGATAAAATACTATAATTAACACATCCGAGTTTACCCCCAAAAAGCCAGCAATAATATAAGAACTATTCATTATGATATAATCCACTGTTGCAATCTTTTTACAACAATGTTTTTATTAAAACCGGTGTTACTTCTGCAGGTGGAGAAACTGGTTGCTATAATTTGAAAGTGACGCGAATCGGTAAATAAAACAGACATGTCCTCTAGTTGTAATTGGCGGTCAGGGTTGATAGGGACACGGTTGTGGAGATACCGAACGGTTGTAGATACGGTTTTCTGCGATATTAAAATAAAGGCGATTGCAATACAAACACCCATTGTTACGTATTTTGGTTATAACGCAATTTATGATTTTTGTTGCATCCGCAAGTTCATACCTTTATGTCTATTAAAATATGTATGGTGCCTGTTCGACGATGGAAAAGACAACATCGTCAAACGTCAGCGTATGACGTGTATTTTACTGTATAATCCGGTGTTCTTGTGTGACGTGTTTACCACTATTTAGCGTTTTCTCATTGTAGTTGTTTAGGTACGTTATAAATGCCCATAGGAAGTTTTTGAACCAAACTGAAACCATGAGTGAATGACGTGTGTGTTTTAGATGGAGAATAAACCTTATGCTGAGACATTGACTTCAGCGTTTATATGTGGTATGAAGCGTCCAGTGAATCCAAGGTCAACTTTAATCACAGCGCGGCTTGCTAGAACGTCAGGTGAAGCCTCACCCCAACCCGCTACGATGACCAATAAACTTCAAATACAATAGCGAGCTCCACATTGGGACCCCTGTGAAAATAAACACCGCAACCTTCTCGAAACAATTTTCGACGTGAACTTTAATTCGAAGTTTCAATTTCATTTGCAACGACGAGATCTCTATTGTGCGCGGACTGTGTATTTTCATCGAGTCGAGACGTCCACAAGTAAACTGAAAGACACAGCCGGATTTTAGAAGCATCGTCACACCAATCAGTTTTAAGAAGCCAGTACGAAACGCCCCGATTTCGCTGGACGATGTTGGCATCCATTCAAAAAGACAACGCTCTCTATTCGACTCAAGTTCAAGGCATCTTATAAGAATTCCGTCGACAAACGAGGAAATGACGCCATTACCTTTACAAACAATTCACAGGATTGTATTGTTATTTATTTTTTGTTTTATATAGATATTCTTTTAAAATTTTTGTTAATATATTTTTTGCTTAATATGTAATTTTTTTAAATTTAACGAATTGCAAATATTAGTGGTTTTGGATTGGTTTGATAGTACTAGGCTATTGTAAAAAAGCATAATCTATGTGTTTCATTTTACAGACATGCATACAAACACGAAGAGCAAACGCGCTTATCCAGCGGTTTCATGTACCACCCGCGTACAGTCCAAGTTTGTCACAGTCTGCATGCACTCCGTCTGAGACAAGGTCAGTAACGCTTTAACGATTATGCCATCATGACCCTAAGTTAATCATGCCATGGAACGCGCATTCATTCAGTCTAATACGCACATGAGTGTTAAACGATATTGTTTTCTCGACTGCCCGCCCTTGAGGCATTTTCAGCGATGGAGCCTACGAGGCATCACACGTTTCGTCTAATTGTTATTTTGCGCAAACGATGCGCGTCGTTCACGCGGTTATACTCGTTCTCACCGCGTTATATTATTGTTTCTTCTCATGCGGTTATACTCGTTCTCACCGCGTTATATTATTGTTACGACGTCTATCAAACATCAAACAGCTTATTGAACCATACCAGCATACATTTGTATAGCTATGGTCATCGCGCCGCATGTAATATGCAATGTCTAATTGTCTTTGACTCTCAGTCAATGTGTCGCATGTTCCGAATATATTTCGGGTGTAAAACAGGATTTTACAAAGTACACCGCACAGTTTAATGACGTTATACGACATATGTTTAATTGCCATTGTCTATTGCTGGAAATACTCCCGAGCGAGTTTATTTTCGTTATCCAATTCGAGTCTTAAAACCTATATGACAGGTCACATCGTTATTTTGTTTTTTTCATTTGATTGATAGCCTACATGATTGTATAGCCCCTGTATTTGTTCGCTCAACCATGTTCCTAGTATTTGCAGGATCACCGTGTCAAATTTTCAAGATTGTGTAGAATCGTCAAAGAAATTTTCATATGTATACTTGGTAATTGAAAAACCAAGGGGGTTAAAAGACGGACAATCGTTTGTTTTAATTGCTTGTTACAATGCAGCTTTCAAATATATTTCAGTGACATGTTTCAACGTGGGCACAGTCAAAATACTCGCTTGCTTCCCGAAGTGTTTTATATTTGTAAAGCAATAGCAGTTTTCTGTAAATAAAAATCGACTTAAATATAAATAACACAACATAACAAACTTATTAAAAAACAATTCTTACCGAACTGTGCTTTGATCCGAACTAATTTTACATAAATTTCATAATTGATATCACAATGTTCTGCCCAGAAGTAAATTAAATCGGTTAATAAAAACGACGATTACTAGTTAGCGTGCGCGTCTTATCGCACAAATTAGAAGCCGGAATTTAAATGCATTAAAGGCCGATTTACATTAATACGGCGATGAGAGCGATGCGAGCGATTATTTTGACGTGACGTCTTGTACCACCGGCTGATCGCCCTCGTAGAAACTTGTTCTAATCCATTGCTCGCATCGCTCTCAACGCCGAGGTTTGGCGGGAAATCTCAGAAAACTTCGCGCGTGCAAAAATAAATCAAGAAGACAACTTGGACATTTTCGATTATACCAGTATGAAAAAGGTTGATTTTAGCGAAAATTTAATTACATTGGTACAAAGCTATCTAGTTTTGTACGTTACAGAAAATCCTGGATAAAATATGAAAAACTGAACATAATATTCGGATCAAAAGCTCTAAAATTTTAGACTAGACCGGTAGGTTACACTAATTAAATACAGTAGGTTTTATGTGCTTAGGCTAGATTAATAATTTCAATATCACGCCTTTGTAATTTGTTATATCAAAAAACATTTGAGACTATTGCAGAACTAATTTGATGGGTTAATGCGCAAATGGGTTTGCAGTTGGCTTGTTGCCTACTGGAAGATGCGTTGCTAATTCAATCTGTTTTGCCGAAACAGCAATGATGGAATTTTAAATCATTTGTAAGAAACTTTGATCGTTAATATGGGTCTTTGGTTCACAACGGCCTAGATTGGAAGAAGCAAGTCGAGAAATTGTCGATAAGAATAGCAAGTCGGAAAGAATCCCACACGCATTGGACGATGGTGCGGCGAAGGGCAGTGATGTTACTTTCTCTTAAACTAATCTGAACATCGGCGCAAAAACGTTTGTCCCGAACATTAACGCTGCAGTCTTCATGCCCAGTAAGATAGTGGAGATGGCTGAGAATTCCCCAGAAGCCGAGATAATAAGCTCCGGACACGAATCACCTGGCGATGGAAAATGTTTTTTGTAAACATATCGCAACCGAGATGGAGTATGACACGGAGATAGTTGACGAGTACTGACTGAGGAAGAGGCGCAAATAAGATAGATGAGCATGATGATCCCCAATCACCAGCATCTCCTGCTGAAAAACTATGCTAACGTTTGCTACTCGTGAAGTCACACACGCGCAAAGGGGAGGAGAATCGGCGTTTGTATCTTGTTTATAATATCGTCCTTTCAACGGTCGTATTTTGGCAGTTAGTCAACAAAACTGCGGTCAAATTTTAATCACCGTTTTAACACCCCTTTTTTATATAAAACCCCCGATCAATAAAAATATACGGTAGCGTGGACAACATATAATTTAAGCAAGCCAGCATATTCTCAGTTTTTTTGTTTATCCCCATTTTGTTAAAACGTAGGGAGCGTAATAAAACGGGCAATCGGCAAATTACCTTGTGAACCGAGTCAGATTACCAGAGCTACAGTGTGTTGAATACGATGAAGACTTAGCTAGTCGTTATTCCATACGGTCTAGACAGCGTTCATTAAGGACCGGGTTTCAAATAAATAAAATCACCGAGAGGGTTTTATCGCGAATATTAGGGAATTTAAATAAAATGTAAGTAACTTATATTAAGAAACACCCACCACACGCAGACTCCTGTAAAGTTTTAAATATTAATAAATCTGTGATAGAATATCACTGTAGGATGGAACGTGTAAAGCCTTTCTATCTGCGCACCAATGCCTTTAATCCCTAATAAAACAAGTGATTGGCCTTTCTCTTATGCTAATCGTTGAAGCCATGATTTGCACGAATCATCAAGAAAGACAGAAACTCCTTCTCTTTGCTGATGCGCCATAACCGCAACGAGAAACAAATAACAAAAAAATATGTTTTGGAATTAGCAATTTGTAGTTTTCACTCTAATTCGATTGCTAAGAAATAAACCGAAGTTTTATTTTGCATCCTTTAAAACAAGTCTTATATTAGGCTTATAATCTCTTGCAAAATGAACGTATTTAACTGCCCACTATCACCAAATATGGCGTATTTTTTTTCTTTTTGTGTTAAAATCAGATCATTATATTCACGCAATACAATAAATAATACAACGAATTACAAGTTTCAAAAAGATAATATTGCAAACAGTGTATTTTATTAAAACGATCAAATGCAAATATATTCCAAACGATTTATTAACGGCTTAAAAAATTAAATTTTATATTAGCTAGAATATCTCCTTGGTAAATTTTAACATAACGCTATTTAACCTAATTTAGCGATCACGAAAGTGACGCGTATCACAATTACCGTTTCGCTTTCATCTACTCGCATTTAGGTTTGCTCGTTTGAATTGCGATAGCGAAATAGAACCAATATTTGGACGGACAGTCGTGTATTATTCGGCAGGAGCCGGTTTAAAGATGTTTCCCCCCATCTACATAAATAGGTATTTCAAAATTTTTTTCGCGCTACCGCGGGAGACATTCCCGCCCACCCTGGGATTTCAAAACAACGCCGCCTATGGTACAACTGTTAAAAATAACCTTGTATTAAATAATGGTAATTCGTAGGTTTATACTTGATTAAGGATTGGTTGAGCTGTCAATCAAATCACCGAGAAGCTACATAGCAAACCACAGCATGCAGTGGTAACTTTGATCTTGCGGTTTATAAGCGAGGACGGGTTAATGTTGAGTTGTAATGCAATTCCCACATTTATTTATCATTATCTTCTTTGTGATATTAATTATTAAGCATCTTCTTTATATTTTGTATTGTTTAATAGGAATATTAATGTTTCTGCAAAAGTTTCTTTAAGGCTTATGTGCAGTAAATTTAGTTTTATAGCATTTTCCAAAGATTTTGAAAATACACATTAGGTTTGGCAGTTAGCAGGGTATCCTGGAATTCAACCAAATCAGGGAGTCACTGTGAACATAGGCAACTAAGTCAGATGGTAGGATGGTTAACACAACAGATACATTATACGCATTGTTATACAAAAACAGTCCTAGGGACGAGCCCATGATGGGTTTAAACCTTGTTTAGAATAAAAAACAAAGTGGATTAAAAAAATAAAGTCACAAATTAACTTATCATTATATTCTTTGATCTTTGTGGCATTAACCAAGCCTACCACACGAGGTCAGATCGCCACCGATGCTCTACAACATGGCGGAAGAGGACGGGTTTGTGTCACCCCATGTGTACAGGGGGGGTTAAGCGCAAAGGAGACATAATGTGGAAAAAGACGATTCACACATATTTAATGCATCGGTGAGATTTTTAAAAACATGGAAGAATTTAGGAATATTTGTTGAAACAAGTTTGAGAGACACACAAGTTGGCATGATGTATTTTAAAGTCAGCTGCATCAAAATATCAAGCTTTGGGAGGGGGGTGTGGAGATCTTGTAGTAGTGATGGGATCACAGTCGCCGACTTCCAGGGGGGCCGGGGGGCGAGGCCCCCCATGTTTTTTTAAGGATTTGTTCTGCATGTTTGTTATAATTTGTACTGACATCTTAGAAAGATAACAGCGTCTGGTGCTACAATGCTACTACGCACATCTGCGGGTCCTTGATCGGAACTTCGAACAATCTGTAGTGAACGGATTGACATAAATAATCCCCCAAACTCAGGTATTTAATTTATATTCTTCTGTGTTTATTATTTATTGTTTCATATTATTTATATTGTGTTCGTTATTTCTAGTTACCGCAATTCAATAAACTTCGGTGGAGAAGGGCGCGTAACTGCAAAGGGGCAATAGAGCAATTTCAGAACAGTAACTGAGTGGGATTGGCAATTTAAGTGAACATTATGAAGACGAAATTGCCCAAAGAGACCAGCACGTCGTTTGAGATTGAAACAAATCAGCAAACGCGCGACTCGCGAGCAAGTGCCCGAAGTGATCAGACAGACGTGGCGATGCAGAACTTGGCGGGTGAAGAAAATGTAACTACAAGGAGACATCGACATCTGGACAATGAACTTGTTGACAACTTCAAACGCTGGGAACTAATGGAAGTTGAACTAAACGATAAATTAGACGTATTGGATATGGCCATAATTGGAAATGATTTTGTCGGAGTACAAAATGCGAGTTATAATTTATCATCGATAAAGTCAAACATGGAAACGATCATAGAGAAACTCGAATCAACCGAACGGGAAAAGTTGTGTTCGAGGATCACCAAAAGCAAAAAACTTCTAGCGAAAGCTAAATAAGAGGCGAAAATAACTGTCATTCAGCTCTGACAAGAAAGAATGTCCTCGAAATCCAACTCATATAAAAGTTCAACCAGCAAACGTTCTAGCCGAAAGGGTGAGTCCGCGGAAGAAATGATAAAAAAGGAGCGTTACAAACGAAATATCGCTGCTGCTGGTTTAAAGGCAAAACTCGCATTTACTAGGAAACAAAATGAACTAGAATTAGCAAAAATGCAAGCCGATAAAGATTTATCTTTAAATCGCATTTCCTGTGAAATCGCAGAAAATGACGCCCGAGCATCAGCTTGTCTGGAAGCGAAAAGGATTGAAAATCCTTTTGGAATAAGACCAGAGGATATCTTAGAGTTGCCACCTGTGAACAAATGTACGTCGTTTCGCGAACAAATGAACCATGCCGAACACACTTCAATTCCTCAGGCGGCAGAGAGCGTCCTTGCATCGACAACGGAACGACACGAACGAATCGCTCCGAAAAGCACCTTTAATAACAATACACCACTTCCAATAACCACTTTACCCTCTGTTTCATATAGATTACCGGATATAAAAGTAGATGTATTCGATGGCACCGCAATCAAGTTCCATCGTGGGAAACGGCATTCGATGCACTGATAGAGGCGAGATCCAGTTGCGTTGCACAGAAACTTAATCTCCTGCAACAACACTTAAGAGGTGAACCAAAGGAAGTAGTTGATGGCTTTTTTCTGTTACAATCTAAAGAAGCGTATGAGGCCGCAAGAGCAAGTCTTAAAAAAATGTATGGTAACGAATGCGTTATTAGCAAAGCTTTTACCGATAAGCTCTATTCCTGGCCACAAATTCACCATTCTGATTCATTGGGTCTCAGACGATTTTCGGACTTTTTAATTCAAGTGCTTATTGCAAAGAACAAAATTGCAAGCTTAAATATTTTGGATATCCGACCAAATAATTCCACTACTTCCGCTCTTCATAGCATCACGGTGGAAAGACGTAGAAATAGATTGGAAGGAGAGGAACGCTGGTTCATACCCACAGTTCAAACAGCTAGTAGAGTTCATAGAACGCCAATCCGAAAAGGAAAACATACCGGAACTTCAAAGGGCGAAGGTAATTGAAAATCGGAGAACAGCATCATTCACTACAAGGTCGAACAACTCTCAAGATGTCCCAAGGAAAATAGACGGTAAATGTTTTTATTGCCGTGGACGACATCACATAGATGAGTGTGAACTGTTCTTAAGAATATCTAGAAAGGAAAAAAAGGATTTCCTAAGAATTGAACGTTTATGCTACTCTTGCGGTTCAAGTCAGAACCACACTGCCCGACAGTGTCGCCAAAATGCAAAATGCAAAATTTGCAAGAAGACGCATCTGACTTGTTTACACATGGATTGGGAAAGGGAGACGACTCTTCGATAATTCTTCCCGTGTGGGTTAGAAGTGTGAAGGCCCCTTCAACTGAAGTGCTGACGTACTGCATTTTGGATCCACAATCGAACAGTTCCTTTATTTCTAAGGAGCTCCAAGAATGTATGGGAGTTGCCGGCACAGATACAAATATTAACCTATGCACAATGATGGGTAGGAATAACGTTAGTGCCACTATACGAATTCGCAATCTAGAGATTTCCAGTGTTGACCGATCGGTGCGAATCCGTCTACCCGCCATTTACACACGACCAGAGATACCTGCAGCTCGGAGTCAGATACCTAGGCCTGAATACGCCTTGCGGTTCAAACATCTAGCAAACATTTTGCAGCAGATCTCGCCATACAAACCGTATGTACCTGTAGGCATGCTAATTGGAACAAACGTTCCGTGCGTCACTCGACCTCAGGATATAGTCTGTGGGAAAGAAAATGAACCCTATGCTCAAAAATCTATCCTTGGCTGGGGTATCGTGGGCATCGTCTGTAAAAATCACCCAGGCGTCGTCGACGTGATAACTCACTGCTGCATCGCAAGTGAAGAATGTGCTAAGGACGCAGTGATTATAAACGGGTGTAAAGAGACTATATCACCGCAGCAAGTTCACAAAAGGATGGAGCTAGAATTCCACGAGAAAGAGTGCAACGATGGAAGTGGAAGTAAACTTTCATTACAAGATAAGAAGTTCGAGAATACAACCGACGAGAGCATTGCACAATTACTAGATGTTGGATACCAAAAACCACTACGTTTAAAGCACAACAACATGCGACCTCCGAAAAGTCGACCAATAGCGAAAAGGAGATTTAGAGATTTAAAGCGGCGCTTACAGAGAAATGGTCAATATAAGTGAGATAACAAAGAGTTCATGTACAATGTAATTGAACTTTTTGACAAATCAGTGGACAAGGCCTCGATGTATAAAAATACAAACCGTACAAGCTACATATGACACAAAGGAAAAAAACTTTCCAAGAAGCACGAAAATCTACGGGTTCTGTTTGATTACGCAGCTAAATACCCTGGTATAACTAAAACCATTATACCTGAAGAGGAGCTAGACGATTACCCGACGAGGAGCCTTATCCAAAACTGTTATACTGTGCTATTGTTGCCATTTGCTATATGATTTACCGTTTTTCAAATGGAAAGATTTGTGACATTTTTGGGAAGCCATGTTAATGCGAGAGTTTTTGTTGGTTTAGATTATTATTTCCTGTTTTGTGTGACGTCATTATTTTCTCTCATTTACTTTTTTATCCTTTGTTCTCTTTGTTTTTTGTGCACGTGTAAGGCGTGGCTTTAGTTTATTTCTTTAGTATTTTCGCTGACTTTTTTAGTTGTACCTGAGAGTCTGCAGTGAATAGTTCAAAGCGTTGAATAGACAAAAGTGCTGTATTAACAATCTGTAGTGAACGGATTGACATAAATAATCCCCCAAACTCAGGTAATTAATTTATATTCTTCTGTGTTTATTATTTATTGTTTCATATTATTTATATTGTGTTCGTTATTTCTAGTTACCGCATTTCAATAAACTTCGGTGGAGAAGGGCGCGTAACTGCAAAAGGGGCAATAGAGCCAATTCAGAACATCAGGGTGAGTTTGTTTTACTCTTTAAAAAAAATACTTCAAAATAAGGATGTATATTTCGAGCATCCAACCTGCTTGCTTGTTAGTGTATGTTATAAACCTCACTAAATACCACAATTAACAATGAAACATTCCATTACAAACCCAAATATTTAAAGACATCATCCCATCACAATACACCACTTGTTGAACACAATAGAAATCGACATAAAATTATTTCGAAAACCACATTTTATCCGAACCTTCCCGGGTTGCAGTTGTAGGATTCGCTTCACATCTTCAGGATGATCACGATGACCCACACTCCATGATGTAGCCCATTCACCAGCATCATGTTCAGCCAATCCACCATCAACTACAACCAACTCCTGAGGAAATGCAATATTCAAGTTATAAACCAGATAGAAGCATATATATGAATAGTGACCCTAATTTACTATTAAACACCGCCCCATATATTACAGCCATATTTCAACACAGATTGTAATTGCAATTTACATAGTGGAGGTGCTATAGCAACCTGTTCATATTACCTGAAAACTGGTCCTAACCGTACAGATTGTACATTTGTACAATACTGGTTGGTTATCTTATGTTGAACTTTCTCTATAGATTTTGCGACATCTATGTTCCAACTAATCCTTATGATTGAAAAACGATGTAATAGACGACCTTATGTGAAAAGCAGACATAGCAGACAGCTGATTTTTAATTGCTGTGCTCACTTGCATGTATAAACTATTTTGTTTAATGATTATTATTGAAATAACAATTTTTTCCGATTCTATAATAATTCCACGAAATCGGCCAATGTTTATAGAGTCCTCTCAGACATATGATCCCCGACTGTCTACTGTTTGTTGGCATATTACTATACTTTACAAAGTAATATCATCTATAAACGCTCTATTAAATAATATTGTGATAGGAACTTTTATGTCAATTTCCCGAATCTATGAGTATTATAAGTCCACACCGAATTGACCAAATTCAATTCGAATTGGAAATCATTCGTAATTATCGTAATTATTTATCAATTCTGCGGTTTAAAAATAAAAAAAATATTTGGCCATCCGAAATTAAATAGGGTATATACCCTGTGTGATTTTGAATAGGTAACCAGTGACTCGAAAAATTCTGCTTACCTAAACATAATGCGTATAGCGTGAGTTCAAATTGTTTAGGTTGACTTTTGGTGAAAATTTGTTGTTACTTCATATTTATCTGCCCTAGTATTGCAATACCAACCTTAAAGTCACCCTGAATCAACTCAGCGGATTATTGGGTTTTACTAAATCTGAAGAAAAATTATCTATCATATACACCACACTTTAATATCCCTGCTAACCTGACAGTGGGGACCGGGTAATAGGAAAGTCCTAATGCAGCGTTTCCCAACCTTTTTTGGCCGCGGACTATTTCCTTATCAGCGAAAGTCTTTGCGGACTCAAAGTGCATCAATTTTTAATTAGCGTAAGTCAAAAGTGTGGGGTAAATGGACTATGTACATACGATACACTACTACAAACTTAAAATTACCTTGAGTTACAATGTCTCATTGATAAAAACATATAAGTGCTGTTTATAACAATCAAAAACAAGAAGTTTTGCAAATTGTTGATGTGCTTGCAGACTCATTTAAACCTTTCACTGACATATTTGAGACCGCGGACTCGGGTCGGAAAACACTGTCCTAATGTAATGTCAATTTTGTTTTCCCATTCACAGAAATAAAACATGGAATTTCTTATCTGAGTGAAATTTGCATTTCATCCCATCACTACTTGTTACCAATCCACATATGTCTATCTCTATGAATATCGTTTCCGTTCTGAACGATAGAAATGTACAAGGAAGACTTACCGAGGAAAGTTGTGGAACAGCTTCACGTAAGATGATGCGACTTTGTACGGAAATCTTCTCCTCGTCAATTTGTAGACGGCTGACTTTATGCAAACAATCGGCCAAACTACTTGCTGCGTTCTCATCGAATTCAGATTGAATTTCTAAGACAATCTGCAACAAGGATAAGGAGGTGATTCATATTAATGTAAGTTATAATACGTTGGTTATATGGAACAATGTACCCGATATGACATGGTACTTGCAGTTTGACAAGATCACAAGAATGGTTTTGTAGTCAGTATAAATTATCAACAAATGGAACTAAACATCATAATATTAATGCAAGAAATAACATTCTCTTCACTTGAACAGTTACTTCATCGCTATAAACACACACAATTTATGTGGCGCATAATATTAAACAACCGAGAATGTTTTTACAAGAATGGAAAAATATAAAATCAAGACTGTCAACCATGTATTTATCATTATTATTTGTAAAACCACTGCAGTACAGTTGTGTAAATATATATCTCTATAATAAACCAGTGATTGATGTGGAGCTACTTGAAGTATGGTTCCCAATATTTACCTCGTTCGGTCGATCATTGATAGCTGTGCACAAATCCCGCATACAATCCGTTCAGTTGTTTGCAATCCACTAATCGAAAGTTCATCAAATAATGTTGAATATGAGGAACCAGGTATTCAGCTACATTTCCCAGCTTTGTTCCAATCAACTCTAACTTCTTGATCTAGAATAAAAGTTTTTAACTTCTCACATATTAGTTTAATTGTTTTATCAATATTATTATGAAAGATGTCCACCATGCTGTTCATTGTACATCAGTTTGATTCATATGGTTTTGGTGAGAAAGTGCTCTTGTCGGAAAAATCGATTTTGCTACAAAACTATTGTTCATTATGGCGATTTGTGGTGACTTATACTAAGCAGCAATTTCTAAGGAATCTATTGTTACATGGTTAGCCGGCATAAGTACAGGTGTTACGGGTAAGTGCATTTGGCTGCTTAAACCTTGGCTATAAGTACACCTTAAGCTGTCCTTCCTGGTGATATGATCGGTGACTGAATTATTATAACATTGTATCTGCACTTAGTCAACAATAAAAGAACCTGTGGTGAATCGATTCTTTCGGGAAATCATATAAATGTTTGTGTATAATGATCACGTATATCGTTTTAGAACACGTATGTGAACGTATTTTTTACTAACAAGTAGTTTGCGTCGTATTTACGACGATTACGTCGCTTTTGTATTTAAAACACCAGTCATTATCGCAATTAAGATGGGCGTTTTCTTTATTCTGTAAGCTGCATTTTAAGTAATAGAATGCAGCTTACAGAATAAAGTATTACCGTGCGTCTGTAGTCCATTATCTGAATTATATGCTGCGAGTTACTGGAGTCAGATTTAGACAAGCACCGATTTTACAAACTGGAAAGGACAGCCTAAAGTGATCTTTTGGTTTAGCGACGAGCGGCCAAATGCACTTGCCCCAATAGAAGCAAAAATAAAGTAGGGATGCTAAAAACCTTCCGTGATGGAGTCTGGATAGCGAGAGTAACAAATTAGTACAGGTAGCAACAAAAGAACCAAACAAACCTATCAAAACGCTAGTTAAGCTCTATGACAAGTGTTATGCTAAGTCTCTATAAAAAAACAAAAATACAACGCTCCTGCAGGCGCTTCTGTTACTAATTCCCCTCGAAACTGGCACATGATTGTATACAACGCATATAGGCACGAAATCTCAACAACGTCAATGACGTAATACGGGAAATCCCCTAACATAAAATGAAATGCATATCTGCTCATAACTTTTTAACAAAAAAATATTGGAAGAAACTGATTTGATTTTTAAAATCAGCGTATTTTTTCCATTTATTAAGATATTCCTAAAATCGACCTCAGTTCTCCTTTAAAATTAAAGGAAAATTAGATAAAATACTATAATTAACACATCCGAGTTTACCCCCAAAAAGCCAGCAATAATATAAGAACTATTTATTATAATATAATACACTATTGCAATCTTTTTACAACAATGTTTTTATTAAAACCGGTGTTACTTCTGTAGGTGGAGAAACTGGTTGATATAATTTAAAAGTGACGCGTATCGCATCGGTAAATAAAACAGGCATGTTGTCTAGTCCTTTTTATGTCCTCTAGTTGTAATTGGCGGCCAGGGTTGATACGGTTGGGGAGATATGGGACTGTGGTTGAGATTGATACGGTACGGTTGGGGAGATATGGAACTGTGGTTGAGATTGATACGGTACGGTTGGGGAGATACGGAACTGTGGTTGAGATTGATACGGTACGGTTGGGGAGATACGGAACTGTGGTTGAGATTGATACGGTACGGTTGGGGAGATACGGAACTGTGGTTGAGATTGATACGGTACGGTTGGGGAGATACGGAACTGTGGTTGAGATTGATACGGTACGGTTGGGGAGATACGGAACGGTTGTAGATATGGTTTTCTGCGATATTAAAATAAAGGCGATTGCAATACAAACACCCATTGTTACGTATTTCGGTTATAACGCAATTTATGATTTTTGTTGCATCAGCAAGTTCATACCTTTATGTATATTAAAATATGTATGGTGCCTGTTTGACGATGGAAAAGACAACATCGTCAAACGTCAGCATATGACATGTATTTTACTGTATAATCCGGTGTTCTTGTGTGACGTGTTTACCACTATATGACGTTTTCTCATCGTAATTGTTTAGGGACGTTATAAATGCCCTTAGGGAGTTTTTGAACCAAACTGAAACCATGAGTGAATGACGTGTGTGTTTTAGATGGAGAATAAACCTTAAGGCTGAGACATTGAGTTTAGCGTTTATGTGTGCTATAAAGCGTCCAGTGAGGTTAAGGTCAACCTTAATCACAGCTCGGCTTGCTCGAACGTCAGGTAGAACCTCAACCCAACCCGGTACGACGACCAATATACTTCAAACACTATAGCGAGCTTCACAATGGGACCCCTGTGTAAATGGACCCGGCAACCTTCTCGAAACGGACAATTTTCGACGTGAACTTTAATTCGAAGTTTCAATTTCATTTGCAACGACGAGATCTCTATTGTGCACGGACTGTGTATTTTCATCGAGTCGAGACGTCCACAAGTAAACTGAAAGACACAGCCGGATTTTAGAAGCATCGTCACACCAATCAGTTTTAAGAAGCCAGTACGAAACGCCCCGATTTCGCTGGACGATGTTGGCATCCATTCAACAAGACAACGCTCTCTATTCGACTCAAGTTCAAGGCATCTTCGAAGAATTCCGTCGACAAACGAGGAAATGACGCCATTACCTTTACAAACAATTCACAGGATTGTATTGTTATTTATTTTTGGTTTTATATAGATATTCTTTTAAAATTTTTGTTAATATATTTTTTGCTTAATATGTAATTTTTTTTAAATTTAACGAATTGCAAATATTAGTGGTTCTGGATTGGTTCGATAATACTAGGCTATTGTAAAAAAGCATAATCTATGTGTTTCATTTTACAGACATGCATACAAACACGAAGAGCAAACGCGCTTATCCAGCGGTTTCATGTACCACCCGCGTACAGTCCAAGTTTGTCACAGTCTGCACGTACTCCGTCTTAGACAAGGTCAGTAACGCTTTAACGATTATGCTATCATGACCCTAAGTTAATCATGCCATGCAACACGCAGTCATTCAGTCTAATACGCGCATGAGTGTTAAACGAATATTGTTTTCTCGACTTCCCGCCCTTGAGGCATTTTCAGCGATGGAGCCTACGAGGCATCACTCGTGTCGTCTAATTGTTCTTTTACGCAAAGGATGCGCGTCGTTCAAGCGGTTAAACTCATTCTCACAGCGTCATATTATTGTTTCTTATCGGGCCAAGTCTATTAATTGCCCCACGACCCTAGTGTTTGCGTTCAACCTGTGGAAATATAGGTGAGCTTATGCGCCATACGACGTCTATCAAACATCAAACAGCTTATTGAACCATACCAGCATACATTTGTATAGCTATGGTCATCGCCCCGCATGTAATATGCAATGTCTAATTGTCTAATCGCCTTTGACTCTCAGTCAATGTGTCGCATGTTCCGAATATATTTCGGGTGTAAAACAGGATTTTACAAAGTACACCGCACAGTTTAATGACGTTATACGACATATGTTTAATTGCCTCTGTCTATTGCTATAGAAATACTCCCGAGCGAGTTTATTTTTGTTATCCAATTCGAGTCGTAAAACCTATATGACAGGTCACTCGTTATTTTGTTTCTTCATTTGATTGATAGCGCAAATGATTGTATAGCCCTGTATTTGTTCGCTTAACCATGTTCCTAGTATTTGCAGGATCACCGTGTGAAATTTTCAAGATTGTGTGGAATTGTAAAATGATCAATTTAATCATCAGTTCGTCTGAACATACGAGATGCACAACGAACATCCGAGATGCACAACGAACCTCCGGGATGCACAGCGCGGCTACGACGACCAATAAACTTCAAAAACTATAGCGAGCTCCACAATTTACCATAGACATCAATAAAACATATACGCAAATGAATAAATAATTGGTCGAGATCTCTTACAACCGGTATAAAAGAATTGAAAATTGCAATAGGAATTACCATTCAGCACCATCTTTAATGCTGTTAATGCGAGAGTTTTTATATTCTGATTTATTATTTTGCGTTTCATGTTATGTCGTTATTTTCTCTCATTTGCCCTTTTTTCTCTTTATTTTTGGTAGACGTGTAAGGCGTGGTTTCAGAAGTATTATTTGTGACCACTCGAATTAGGGTAGTTTAGTATATTCATATTTATCCCGTGAATTTTCATATGTATCATACTTGGTAATTAAATATGATAAACTGAACATAATATTTGGATCAAAAGCTCTGAAATTTTAGACTAGACCGGTAGGTTACACTAATTAAATACAGTAGGTTTTATGTGCTTAGGCTACATTAATAATTTCAATATCACGCCTTTGTAATTTGTTATATCAAAGAAAATTTGAGACTATTGCAGAACTAATTCAATGGGTTAATGCGCAAATGGGTTTGCAGATGGCTTGTTGCCTACTGGAAGATACGTTGCTAATTTAATATGTTTTGCCAAAATAGCAATGATGGAATTTTAAATCATTTGTTAGAAACTTTTATCGTAAATATGGGTCTTTGGTTCACAACGGCCTAGATTGGAAGAAGCAAGTCGAGAAATTGTCGATAAGAATAGCAAGTCTGAAAGAATCCCACACGCATTGGACGATGGTGCGGCGAAGGGCAGTGGTGCAGCGAAGGGCAGTGATGTCACTTCCTCTTTCACAATCTGAACATCGGCGCAATACGTTTTGTCCCGAACATTAACGCTGCAGTCTTCGTGCCCAGGAAGATAGTGGGAGATGGCTATGAATTCCCCAGAAGCCGAGATAATAAGCTCCGGACACGAATCACTTGGAATATGTTTTTTGTAAACATATCGCAACCGAGATGGAGTATGACACGGAGATAGTTGACGAGGTAGTAATTAAGGAAGAGGCTCAATTAAGATAGATGAGCATGTTGCTCCCCAATCACCAGCATCTCGTGCTGAAACACTGTTCTCCTCCATCAATGTGGTCATCATCGGCCACGTCGACGCCCTGAAGTCAACAATCAGTGGCCAGTCCGTGCGCCTCCTTGGGATGGTGGGCAAACGCAAATTGACGAAAGTGACGAAGGAAAGGCAGTCGAAGTAGGACGGGCGTCCAAGACCGATATAAAACATTTCACAATTTTCATTGCACCAGGAACTACCAGTTTTGTGTCGAACAGGATCGAAAAGAGTGAAGGAGTGGTTATTGTGTTAAACACAGTGGACTTTGCTGTCGCCCCAGTAATGAGGCCATCGTGGCTAGCGATAAGGTGGGTCTACGACCCTGGCGGTTTAATACTGGTTGAAAGAGACAATGTAACCTTTAATGGATTATTTTTTGGGGGGTTCTAAGGGTCCACAGGCGACCAGCGAAACCCAGAGTACCCAACAGTATACAATAAACCCTTCTAGAAAATCACATAAACATAACCATTTGCAAACAAGAAGGAAGGAAATTTCCAATCGAGGTCTTTTATTAGCTGTTGTGTAATGAATATAGTATTAACTATTGTGTAATGAATATAGTATTAGCTATTGTGTAATGAATATAGTATTAACTATTGTGTAATTAATATAGTATTAGCTATATGTATATTTGGCTGTGACTTTTAGCTTTAAGCGAGTAGTTATGTAGTAGTTCTGTAGTTATACAGTTGTGTAGTTGCATTGTGGCGGTCAAGGATATAGACCGAGCAAGATTCAAATAAATTGGGATGAAATGCTACATTATGTAATGAATATCATGTAGCATCTCAATTTTGTTTGTCGCCTTTTTGTCCTTTTCATTTTGAGTTTTATTTATGTGTGACGTTATGTTCTTTTAAACCCCTTGTTTAGTTGTCGCCTTTCGTTTGGTTAACTATGTTGTTTATGTATTTTCCTTGCTTTCCTGTGTTGTCAAGTGCATGTTTTAATCGAGTTAAATATGTAAGAGATGTTAATATTTTTCTTTGTTATGTTTATCAAGTTCGTATAAGTAATCCGAGAACCCTTCAGTTTTCGATTGCATAGCCAAACTTAATACACTTTGTATGTGATATCCCACAATGGACTAGCTAATCAGACATCCTGTTTGTTAAATTAAAAAAAAGATATTAAATTTTGATTGGTAACTCGGAAACCCATTAAATAATTAGGTAACTAAGGAACCCAATTGTTTTTGCATGTAGAAACTGTAGTGTTGTGACTGTAAAAGCCCCTATTCCGATTGCTTGTATACGAAAATATCCCGGATGTTAGCTGATCAAACGTGGTCTTTAATATTCTAATACTTGCCATAGCGAGCGTACGGTACTTAATAAATTAACTGAAGCGTTCTAAATATTGTGAGCGTGAAACTATTAATAAGGCACACAACAGAAACAGATAGCGTGCAGTTAAAAGTGGGTTTAAATATAGTGACGGTAGAAACATTATTGCCATGTTTTAGTTTAAAATAAGGTTTCTTCTGAACTTACTTTAACTAACCATATATGATACTTACCCTGGTCATCGTTGATCCCTGTAAACCACGAAGAAAAGTTGTGGTTTCAGGCGCTGCATGCTCCTTAGCTTGCACTGTTAAGTTGTGAGGTACTGAACAGGATTTGAAGGCAAACGCAAGATCACGTGCTTGGGCTGGGTTCGGAGGAACTTTCATTGTTATGTCAGTTGGTAGGCATTGTTCTACTTGTTTTATTATTTCATTATCATCAAGCTCATGCATCCAGCCTGACACTTTACCAAGTAAAGTATTAAAGTTGTCTTTGTTTGGATCAATTTGTTGTCTTGAAATTATATCCAGAATCATTTTCTTTTTTTCCTTAAAATCTTTAATCTCTGAAGTTGGGAAGATGAGTTCCAGATCTGCTTTGGAAGTCGGGTTACAAATTCCAAACATAAATCTTGCCACAACTTTCCCACTGGAATTCTTCGAATATGAAGTAGTAACGTTGAAATTGATCATATGGCATGAAGAGCATCATGTAAACAGCAGTGAGAAATTCCTGCCACATGAGGTGAGAAAAGTAACTTCGCTTATGTCCTTCTAATATTTTCATTCTCATGCCTGATGCTTTGTCAACATATGTGTGCATAAAGTTATTGGCCATTGTTTCTTTGATCTTAACTTTCTTGAAGTCCTTAATATTAAAAACTAGTTTTCTTTTTTTGAACCCTTTAAAAGCTAATTGACTTAATTTAACCAGTTCCAAGCTGATTTGTTCTTCTGTCATGTCAGATTTCAGATGCTCAGAAGTCATGTAGTGAGTTAGTGCATAGATTAAGACTTGCGTCATTGAGTTTATCTCTTTGCCTGTAGATAAACAAATAATAAGGCAAGCCATGATCAGAATGCAATTGACCGGGACATAACACAATGCAGAAAGATTCGGTCGTTCCTTTAGATATTTTTTTATTTCAGGATACCTTTCACCACAGATCTGTGTTCCGAGTTCATCTATGGCGTCTTGATCCAGACCCAGCACTTCAAGAACGAACGTTGGTCGACAATCCTGGTGTATCTGATAGAACTGACCTGGTCTAGAAGTCACAAGTTTTATGGCATTGGGTAGAAGAGAACCAATAAGAAAGTTCTTGATGATGTCCTCTGGCTTCTCCTTTCCATTGATCGTGCAGCGGTGGGTCTTTTTGGAAAATTTGGTTGCAGCTTCATCTAATCCATCCATCACAATGACAACATTGTGATTATTCTGCAACATGTCGATCACTGCTTTGTTTTCTTTGTCCGAATGGGTAGGGAACATAGTCATGCCGTTGTCAATGAGAAATTGAAGCGTTGTTACCTTTTTCTTAAAATTAACATTTTTCATTGAAATGTAAAACAAATATTCGGTGTCTGGTAAAATTATTTTATCCAGAATGGATTTAGTCACCATCTTGCTAAGGGTACTCTTTCCGATTCCAGGTAACCCTAGAACGCTTATAGTGTTTCCATGTTGCTTGATATACAGTTCTTTGGCTGCATCACTTTTGCATTGCTTTTCAGCTTCCATTTGCGCAGTTTCTTTAGCTTTAGTAAAAATTTGGTCGATAGAAATTCTTGATGCATTAGATTGATAGATTGTATCTAATCTCTTTCGTTCCATATGGTTCTGCCAGTCATGACTTTTGTTCCAATCAGCATCAGATCGTTGAATGACTGTAGATATTTGAAGTTGAACCCTCTCTATGGCTTGTTCAAGATGGATTGGCAGAATGGTTTCTCCAACAACTTCGTTTGCTCTAACAATCAACTTCTGCTTCAATTCTTTAGCTGAAAATATTTACAAAAGTACGATTTATTCTGATTTTATTTGGGTTGTAATGAAACTTTGTCATTTGACCTAAATTGTGGATAATGAACCGGGAAAATTCCTATGGTACTATAAAATGCATGAAAGTATTCTTTATAGAAATTTCCCAGGGCCATGAAAAAATAAATTGGGCTAATTTGGAATTTAGTTTCATTTCGCGAATGTGCTTGACAAGAAGCTTTAATTTAAAACATTTCTGGTGAAATGTTACTAAATCTAACACTTTTATGGTTTTTTAACTACCCAAGAAAATGAAGTTTTATTTGACACCTATGGCTTTTGGTCGATTCACACCAATAAAACGTGTTTCGGTCCGACGATTTGTGTGAGTATCGATATACACTTATAATTTTATATGAAAAAAAAGGTGAAAACATCATAATTCTATCGTCATAGGAATGCCAATTAACTTGGTTAAATCCTATATTGGATAACCTAAATATGCTAATAGAAACTGAAAAAATCGCATTTTATACCAGAACCAACCTAAGAAGTGTGGCATAGTAATTTAAAGTGGTGCCAATATTTTGAATTTTGACAATCAAAAAACAATATCTCGGATAAATACATTGTAGGGTAAATGTATTGGTTTCATCTGTACAAATAAAACAATGACATTTGTTTTTGCTTACAGTTCATATAACCCATATAAACAAGCAGTATGGAAAGTGCTGTAGACAGAACAAAAAACATGATAAATAAAATGAAAATTAACACCAACAATTTACAAGACAGCACAAGTAAATTAGTTAAATAGTGATACCAATCTAGTTTGAAAACAAAATGTTTATCGGGATGATAGCTATCATTTTGAAAGTTACTAGAACATTTTAAAAAGTGAAGCATTGCCTTGGTTATTTGTGTGCATTATTTCTGGTTTCCTTTTTTTGTTATTTTGGAGCACTTCATTTTTCTGTAGCCTCTGGTATGTACTTTTCAGTTACCGGCAGTAATTTGCAGAAGTAAAATTGATATTCTACCAGACTGTTTCATTGCAAAATATTTCCATATCTGTATCAGTGCTGTAAGATGATGAACTTAAATTACTGGAACTGGCCAAGTCATGCTGTAAACACAAATGTATATTCAACATTTAATATACACAATCCACTTGTCATTGTTTCCAAATTTTTAATTACAAGACCAAAAAATAAGTGTACAGGATTATAGGATTGATTTTATTTGTTTCACTATGGTAATGCAATTATCGATGCTAGAACCCAGGGCCTGTGGTAACTTAATGATTGCCTAGATGCAAAACTTCATTTTACCATTCAGTGCAATAAAACGAAAGGTTGAAGGTGCGAAACTGGTCGCTAGCTAGTCGGTTGTGTCCTTGGGCAAGGCACTTTACGGACATTGCCTGAACCCAGCGGATTAATGGGTTCTACTAAATTGAAGGAACGTGTCTATCATGTAAAACACACTGCCATAGCTCTGGTAACCCGACGATGGGTGCGAGGTGATCTGATGATTGCCCCTGTGTTAACGCCCTTGGTTTTCCCATTCACGAGGATAAAGATGAATATCCTATCCTAAAACATCCTTATGTACAAAAGTGGTTAACAAAAGTTTTGCTAAATATTAGAATTAAAATCGAACTTGTAACGGGTAGTTTGGCAATCGGATATGTACCGCTGTAATGGTATCATAACTAGATACTTACAAAAAGTAGAATCATATATAGAATATAATATATTTATAAATGTAACACTTTACACACTTACCAGTCTCATTCAAAACTTGAGCTATAATATTCTAAGTTAACTCTGGTACAACTCAATTCATATACCGGTATGCAGAACTGGAGTTATTAGGCTTATATTTGCCGACTTAACATTCAATTCTTGAATTAGTAGTTGAAGTTTTCTCAGATCCACCATAATTTCTACATGCTAAATATATATTTAACCAGTACCTATAGCCTATCCGGAAAATTTATGTGAGTTTAAGTACCGGTACTGGTTTTGTTCAGTTTAAGCTACACAACAGACTTACCTGAGATGTTGAACTAGTGCTATGCATTATTTGTTAGGCTATTTAAGCACAACAGACTAAGATACTGATTTTAAACTAAATATATCTATCTGCCTTGGCCTAATTGCTGCGTACTTTAGACCATATTCACTTCAACCTAAATGTTACGGTTATTAATCTCAAAATTGTTGTATACGATTTCTATTATTTCCATTGTTACCAAAACTGTGGGCTCGCTTTTTTTAGAGCTGGTTGCTTAAGGTTGGCTGAGCTAGATTCAGCTGGCTGCCTTACGGTCTCTGGCGAGCTGCGCAGTGGAAAGTCTATACGTTTACTCTCCACAGAACGCCTACCAAATATTATGGTAGCCACGATATTTAAAGTCTTGATCTCAAACTCGAAGTCTAACTCTTGATTCAGTTTAGTAATATTTTGCGTCTTATTCAATATACGGTTTATTCGCCACTCAAGTTACTTGGTACGTTATTCAGAATGACGCCAGTTGTATAGTCTAAGGTACGTTATACCGCATGACGCAAGTTATCTCAAGTACGTTATATTATCTTGTTCAAATTTCCAAAATATATACGGCATTTACGAGGTGCGAGAAGTTTACGTGCGAGACGTTTTACATCTACACGTTTTAATAACTGTGGGGATTTAGGTGGGAAAACTATGTTAAACACAAAGGCCCATACAAGGTAATAATTACGTAACGGGTAATAATATGTGAGAGTCGGAAAACTTCAAATGCAAAAATAAACAACGTAAAAACACAAAATATTTAAGAAATAAAATAAATTAAAACAAATATAGATTATACGAAATGCTACAACTTCTCTTTTTTTCCACATTTTGTTAAGCTTGAGAATATAAAATCACGGTATCGTTGAGCATTTCGAATGTTCAGTCGAAATAACATCGAATAGATGTGGTGAACGATCTCCACGGAGTTTCGAGCATTTTACACGTTGATCCTGCAAATATACTAGAATAACCGGGTTGGGTGAATAAGTACAAAGCTATAATTGTGCAATCGTGCATTACAATATGGTGTCATGTATGTTAATACGTGATAAATGTTATCTAATATGTATAGGAAAAGTGTCATCTCACATTCAAGGTAGCAACGCCACAATTTGCATCACATGAGCCATATTTCCATACTTTGCCAGCTAATAAACCAAGGCTTCAGGTGTATCACTTTCGAGTGAGCATGAAATAGGGACAGCGATGATCTCGCTATCGACGAAATCGCAATTAATAAAAAAACGCAAACACAAAAACCGAGCGAACTGTCATATAGGTTTTACGACTCTTAACGAATAAGGGAAATAAACTCACGCGGATGTATTTCCATTAACGAACAAAAGCAAACAATCAATAAGCAGAACAGAAATCGTGTCTTGTCATTACTGTGCAGTGTTTGTAAAAGTCTGTTTTACACACGAAATATATTCTAAACATCCGACACATTGACTGAGAGGCGATTAGACAATTAGACATCGCATTTACATGCGGGGCGATTACCAAAGCTATACGGAAGTACGCTGGTATCATTTAATAAACTGTGCCGTTGTAAGGCGGGTACGCTCACTAATTTACACAGGCTGAACGCAAACACGCGGGGCATAGGCGAACAGACTTAGCAGGATAAGACACAAAACTCGAGCCGCTGCTCAAAACGAGTATATAATCGCGTGAACGTGACGCATAATTTGCGTGAGGCTATTAAAGGAAAACTAACACCTTGTCGGCGGTAACATTGAAAATGTGGCGCGAACGAACAAAACAAAGGTCGTTTGACGATGTAAATGCGCCTAATATACCCGATGGGTTGGCGCAGCATGGCATCATTGACTTAAGCTCATGATAGCATAATCGTGAAAGCGTTACTGACCTTGTACAAGATGGAGTGCATGTAGCAATTGTTGAAGGCGCGTTTGCTCTTGGTGTTTGTAAGAAGTCTGTAGAGTGAAACACCGATATTATGCATTCTTGCAATAGCCTAGTACCATTCAACCAAACCAGGAACACTAGTATTTGCAAACGTTGCAGACTAATAATTACATAAAGTATAAAAAATAATAATAAAACTTACAAAAAATAATCTAGAAGCTACAAAAATGATAATACAACCCTTTCATATTTCGTAAAGGGAACGTTGTCTTGCGTAATCTCTTCTTTCGTCGGCGGAGACGATGCTTATCAACTTGATTTGAATAGAGTGCGTTGTCTTTTTAGTCACCAACTTCGTCCAGCGAAAAGGGGCGTTTCTTACTTGATGCTTGAAGTTGCTTGTTTTTGAATTTTTGCTTCTTAAATAACTTGCGTTCGGCTACTCGTCGTTACCAATGCACGAATTGAAGTTGACGTCGGAAATTGTTCGTTTCGGTAAGGTGCGTGTCCATTATCACGTCGGTCTCAACAATGTGGGCTCGATCTTTCTTAGAGCTGGTTGCTTAAGGTTGGCTGAGCTAGATTCAGCCGGCTGACTTACGGTCTCTGGCGAGCTGCGCAGTGGAAAGTCTATACGTTTACTCTCCACAAAACGCCTACCAAATATTATGGTAGCCACGATATTTAAAGTCTTGATCTCAAACTCGAAGTCCATCTCTTGATTCAGTTTAGTAATATTTTGCGTCTTATTCAATATACGGTTTATTCGCCACTCAAGTTACTTAGTACGTTATTCAGCATGACGCCAGTTGTATAGTCTAAGGTACGTTATACAGCATGACGCAAGTTATCTCAAGTACGTTATTGCAGGTTATTTTAGTAGGTTATATTATCTTATTCAAATTTCTAGAATATATATGGCATTTACAAGGTGCGAGAAGTTTACGTGCGAGACATCTACACGTTTTACAAACTTTACGTGTTTACATCTACATGTCTTACTAACTGTGGGGAATTAGGTGGGAAAACTATGTAAACTATTTAAACAGCTAGAACACAAAGTGTTACGGTTATTAATCTCAAAATTGTTGTATACGATTTCTATTATTTTCGTTGTTACCAAAATCACCATGCGTTACGAATTGCTTTTTTATTTGTAGCAGTAATGTTTCACCTCGTTTAATTGCAATACTTCAATGTTTAAATCACTGTTAGGATTCCTAGCTATTGTGTAGCATTTTGCAATTGTGAAAGTGTCTAAGGTACTCTAACTGTTATGCTAAACTGCCTCTATTTGATTTGCTAACTGTGTATTCTATTAAATAAGGTTGATCGAATCGTGGTTGAACACCTCAGAAAGTTAGTCGTTTAGTCGCCATTGTTCATTCATGTACGTCACTGCACCTGAACTGTATAATACACTTTTCTACAACTATGGTGATGTGTGTGATGGACAGCTACCGATTTGATCGACATACCACGACCATAGTGTCACGTAGGATACGGTTAAATTCTATACTAAACTCTCTAATATAATTAAAACTAGTGTATTTACTTTTTATATCCAAAGTAAATATGGGTCCCATTTGGAAAAATGGGACATATATTGTTTTTGTCCGTTTTTTTTCGTCAAAGGTTTGACATGCATGGCATGGTGCCGCGACATCTATCAGAAGGAGTAATGGAATCGCAATGAAAATTTGACATTTTTTAAACAACATGGTCTAGATATACAGAAGCTAAAATGTTAGGCGATAAACTCGGGGGAATTCCCCTGGATCGTTAAAAACCAAAACGGTATTTTTCTAAAAAAAGCCTTTTTTGGTCATAGCGCTTAAACGGATGTTACAATTTAAATCAGATTTGGTGGAATGTAAGTGCATTAGTCACTAATTAAACACTTAAATGACATAAAAAATTACCCAGGTAAATACCCTAAAAATGGGATTTTGTTCTCAATTCATGATTATGACAGACATACCATGTCGCCCCGACATCTACCAGAAGGAGTAACGGAATCGCAATGAAAATTTGACATTTGTAAGAGAACATGGTCTAGATATGTAGAAACCAAAATTTTGGGTGATAAATTTAGAGGAATTACCCTTAGACGTTAAAAACCAAAACGCTATTTTTTCTAAAAAATTAGCCTTTTTTGGGCATAGCGCTTAAACGGCTGTTACAAATTTAACCAGATTTGGTGAAATGTAAGTGCATTTAGTCACTGATTTAACACCTAGAAGAAATAGTAAAATTACCTAGGGAAATACCCCAAAAAATAAGATATGTTCTCAAATCATGATTGTGACAAGCATGCCATGTCGCCCCGACATCTACCAAAGGAGTAATGAAATCGCAATGAAAATTGGACATTTGTAAGACAACATGGTCTAAATGTTCGTAATTTTAAGACGTTTATTCTTAATTTAACTAAACATGGAAAATAAGTTCGGTATGTTAACTATGGGACCCAAGAGTTTATGCTTGCAGAATCAAAAACTACATGCTCAGTGTATAAAATACAAATTATGGTTAGGGACCCTGTAGCATGAATATAGGTTATACAACATGTGTTTTACAAATAGTGGTGGTTAAACACGTGGTTGACACTCTCTAGTTTTATATGTACTGCATATTAGCAATAAAACAATTGTATATGCTGATATTTTACGATATTAAACTCGTCCGACAAAAAACATAAAGTAAGAAAATAGCGCATACTCTATTCCTGAAAAACATGTTTTTTTTCGTACGAGAGAAAACGTGTCGTTTGCGTCAAAATCGGATTGGTGTGAATCGGCGCATAACAGACAATGCGTTCTATTTGAAAAACGTCGGTCCGACACTACAAAAACGTTTTTTGTCGTTTTGGTGTGAATCTGGCCATGGTACCCATGCGTTCATGCTTGAAGAAACAAAACTATGGCTTCTGGAATGTTGAATAACATGCATCTGAAGTGCACATATCTTGACTCGATTAACAAAAAACAATTGAGGCATAAACAAATGGTTTTGCGAGTTACCTTTAAATTTTGATATTCATTCCCCGTAAAAGTATATTCTTGTATGTTGATTATTGTAAAACAGATAAATATTGCAAACATTATCAACTAGACAAAATAATGATGGGGAGAATTTCTCCGAGTGAACTGGTTTATTTCAACTCTTTATTTAACTCAATATTCAAACTATTGACGATCATAAACCAACAACTCACCAAGTGTCTTAACATCAACAGGGGGAGGTCCCTGATATTGGTTGATGACAATGTCACCCTGCGCATTGTACTGTGTTGCACCGATCGGTTGTCCCTGCTCATCTACATTGGTGGAGTTGGATGTTGAAGGTTGGGTGCTCTGTGGAAGACTGTGGTTACGAATATTGGGTTCTTGTGTTCGTTTCTTTCACACTTTTAATTGATTTTATTTTCCCGTTGCTATTTTAACTCGCACGTTTTTATTATCTCTCTAGTAATCACGTGATTAACGTTGACGTCAGTGCAGTGCTGATTTCGGTGCTGGTGTTGTACCCGCAAGAATTTAGTTCCCAAAACAAGAATCATGCACTAAGACCAACGGGCCCCGCTTGGATTTTAGTTTCCGCTTGGATTTTTAACGATTCGTATGTATTTTTATTACGAATATTTTATACCAAATGTATGTGCGTGTATTAATAGGTGTGATTTTAGTAAAGCTAAAACGTATTAAGCCCTAATGATTGGTCCAACGGTAAGCCGTTAAGACAGTGTCCTGAACCACTAGAGAATCTGTAACACCAGGTAACCCGATTAATATAAGGATCACCATTTAAAACTGAGCTAGCTTTGACCATCATCCCGGGTGTGAAACATAAAAATATTGAAAAACTGTTAAGTTGAATACTTTTCTTAGTTAAAGTAGAGTTGAAAAGGACAATTGAAGCAAAAAATTAAGCAAACGACGGAAACACAGCAACGCATAACAGAGGAATTGGCGAAAACACGGGAAGCAAATACTTCGAAGTCATCGTTTACTTTAATTTATGACGATGTATTGCAAGTCGACGATAATGCTTCTCGGATCTAAATTACAACGTTGACTACGTAACAATCAAACCGAGGAACTCCCTTGTACTAACCGTCACGTGACCTCATTAACCAGACATTCTTAATTCGGGTTTTCTTAATTTAAATGTAGAGTTTCTCGTTTAGTTCTAGTTTGGACAAACACAACCCGTTCCCAAACCAGAAAAAAAAATTAATTAAAATAACCCGTTTAACCAAGAAAATTTCTTAAATGGTATTTTACAAGAGGTATCTTCTATATTTGTTACATGTGGAAGCAGCATATGTTAGGTTCCGGTACAACTTAACGTCTTATAATGCAGTCTGCTGGTTTGTCGTCTATTTGGTGGAGGGTCGCTGTGAGCCAGAGAGTAGCATATAGCCATGTGTCTACATATGGAGTCGGTACGAAGATCTATCGAATAGCTATAGGCGGCATCGGATCCTTGAACTTGGTCCAGGTCAGTCAGACCAATTTTGAATCAACCTGTCCCCACAATACTACACCAGGTTATAAATATTTGAACAAAACAAATTAATTTAAGTTCATTACCAGATGCCGTGATATCAATATCGACTTTGTTTCCACAGGTAATCCATGATATCAGGGTTAAAATGTGAAAATAACAAGTTTTAAACCAGCACTAATAATACATGTTACACACTGTGATATAACAATACATATGTATATTGTGACATAACAATAGTCATTCATTATGATCTCGCAACAATGTACATTATTGTTTCGCCAAAGTGGCTTTAAAAGTTAATAAACCACGTTTAATTCGGTTTGAATTCATGTATAAACAGTTTCATCCTAACGGATTTTATTACTTACATGATATATTGCATGTGTGATATTAAGATGTGTAGTTTTCACTATGCCACTACTGGGAGCGGATTTGCTACGAGCGCATGGCTTATTGGTGGACTTCAAGAGCAAAAGGTTAATCAAGGTAAAAACGTTTGTTAGCACTCCAATCTCCACGATGCCACAATCAGCGCCGCGCCTAAACGTCACCAAAGTTCTTTTACCTAGAAATATAAAACGCGGAAAAACGGGAAGACGGAAGTGAAAAGTTAAACACCTTAACAAGGGGCTACGGTCCTAAAAATTACAGAATTTTTTAATTGAAAGGTGCTCTTTCGAATGATAATTTTTGATTTGAAAAAAAATGTAAAATATTAATATCGAATATGAATATTATTAATATTCACGCATTTATGGAGTTTTCGCCAATTATTTCTTTGGATATGTTGTAGCCCTTATAAATACCTTCAATGTAATGTATAGTTTATATACGATAACCGCGGGAAAGCTATATGCACGAAGCGTCTGAACATTCATAACTCGCTTTACAGAGGGGTGCATTGGAAGATGCTGCGGTTTTTTTATCCAGATGGACATTTATAGAGTTTTCGCCAATTATTCCTTTGGATATGTTGTAGCCCTTATAAATACCTTTTTAAGTTTTAAACCAGCACTAATAATACATGTTACACATTGTGATATAACAATACATGTGTATATTGTGACATAACAATAGACATTCATTATGATTACGCAACAATGTGCATTATTGTTGCAACAAATGACTTTGAAAGTTAATAAACCACGTTTAATTCGGTTTAAATTCATGTTTAAACAATTTCCTTCTAACTGATTTTATTACTTACATGACATATAGCATGTGTGATATTAAGATGTGTATTTCCCCACGTGTTCCAACCAATATTAGTATTAGCAGAATGCTGACGAAGTGCGATGTAAGTAGGAAAAGGTGAAAAATATTTATTTTCCAAACTCACTCGAATAATGATTTATCGCTTTCCTAATAACAGTCTGCCTCTCGTCACGTGACCATTGTGGAAAAGTTTCAACCCAACAAATGTCGGCTGCAACCAGTCTTCGCTGACTGGCTTCATAAAATATACTCCAAAGATTATTAATGGATCAGAGTAAATTAAGAAAATCAAAAGTGAATAGTGTACAAGCGAGTGTTTATCATATTTACTCGGTCGCGTTTTAATGACTGAAACAAGATTAAAAATACCACAATTCTGGACTTGCTGTATATTTCTGAATCCTCGTTGTGCTAGATATGCATTAACATATTTCACGTGTTCGTTATTTGGTAAGAAGAATGCAGAACAACCGTAGTTACATAAATGGCGAAAACCAACGACACTCACTAGAAATAAGAGCTAAATATGAATCGCATCATGTTAATTCATTCTCGTTTTATACAAGGAATACGAAATCGCATTCATTATGACCATTGTTTATACCAGCGGTTCTTAAACTGGGGTCCGCGGTCTTTTTGGGTCCGCGAGATAATTTTCTGGGACCGCGAAGCACCTTCCAAAAAATTAAAACGACGCTCATGAAGAAAAAAAATTGTGTAAAATTAATTTTTCACGCAACTTTTCTTCCAATCAACTTAACAACCACAATTTGTCATGGAAGCTTACAGGCTACATATAGGCATTTATGACATCACAAAAAGCTATTTAAAGTCACATTAGTGGAATTCAAAAGTACCAACAAGCCTATCTGAGATTGCAGAACTCCTACTATAGTAGGAAATAGTACAACTTATCCTTTTATAGTAGGAGTAAACATTTGAAAAAAATGCCAAGATCAGAGGCGTCTCGTTTTTCCTTAAGCCATGCATCCGGGTTAATATGTTTTGTTTTAGAAATTTAACGTTGCTAAATTTTTTGTTTTATCTCCCTATTTTTCAAGGGTACCGTCATTTAAAAAAATACCAGGGGACCGTTGCGTAATTTTTTAAACAAGTTTGAGAACCGCTGGTTTATACAAAAGCATTAATCGAGTATACATTTAGTAGGATAGATGCACTATCACGTGATTGTAACAACTACGTCACAATAAGTTTAAGATAATCATTGTTTACACGTAATATCCATTCCCAGGTTAAACAACGCAATGTTTAACTTCACTGCCTTAAAGCGGAGAAGGACATGAGATGAATAGGGAATCAAAGTCTTCGCTTTGGAGTTCGGCCGTTACACAGGTTAAACGCGATCAGAATTGATACCTCGCAGTTATAGCTCAAACTGTGTACATTGTATGTGTGTGTGTTACAATGTGTTATCTCCGTGCCTTTACATTGTGCGTTGATTACCACGTGATGGCCACGTGACCAACGCTAATGATAATTACCTGTCGCTGTTGATCCTTCCCGCTCAAAACCGTTAGACGTTACCGCCTATTTCTTATATATAACCGTTAGAATGCAATGATTTGAGTTAGTTGTGTTGAATGGGTTTTATACTGCTTACCGCCAATACAAGCATATTATACACGACCTTGGGAGCTCACTACAGGTTATCGAGAACTTCATCTAATAACTGTAACATTGACGCATTCACAAATAAATTACCTAGATTTGTTTATATGTTAAAGCGGCGTATTCTAGGTTTCAGATAAGCATAGTATAGTTGGGCTGCCTTCTAGTATGCATGAGCAGGGTTTGCCTAATACATAATGTTGTGTGTACAATGTCATTTCTATCTTAAAAAATTAAAGTTAACAGGATAAATCGACGTACAGGCGATGGTATGATAAGCGCAAGCAGCGCAGATCCCGAAGCGAGTGGTGAATCAGCTATCGCATGTCCGGTAGTTGGCGCAGCTGAGCAATTACACGGTTCCATGACAACTGAACCCCTTACAACTGAACCCCTTACAACTGAACCCTTACAACTGAACCCCTACAACTGAACCCTTACAACTGAACCCTTTACAACTGAACCCCTACAATTAAGCCCCTTACAACTGAACTCCTTTTAACTGAACCCCTTTAAACTGTGAACCCCTTTACAACTGATCCCATTTCAATTGAACCTCTTTACAACTGACCCCCCTTTTCAATTAAAAGCGTTCGGTTAAAAGGGGTTCAGTTGTAAAGGGGTTCAGTTGTAGGGGCTCAGTTGTAAGGGTTTCAGTTGACTGGTCACCCAATTACACAGTTAATTGAATTTAAAGTCAACTGAGTACGGTCGTGAGGCGAAATGATTAACATGACCGATACACATACCTATTCCTATACAAAAACGACCCGAGTAACTAGCCCACCATGGGTTCGAAACTTTGGTAAAGAAGTTAAGTGACGCTGTTATAGGTGGTTTCCCTCATACATTCGACGTCATACTTTGATTCGTGCGCTTCGCATTCCATGTATGAACGAGATAACTTTGTACAGACGAATTGTAACCAATAAACTCTACTCGAATATATACAATTATCAGATATTATTAATCAAGCACACTCTAATAAAACATATAATTAACCACAAAATATACAACCACAATTATATAACACATTTAGTTCGTTTCCTTCATACTTTTAACTGGTTTTATTTTCGCGTTGCTATTTTAACTCGCACGTTTTTATTATCTCTCCGGTAATCACGTGATTAACGTTGACGTCAGTGCAGTGTTTATTTCCGTGCTGGTGTTGTCCGCGCAATTTGTGTCCAAAGAATTTAGTTCCCGCTTGGATTTTTACGATTCGTATGTATTTTTGTTACGAATCTTTTATACCAGATTTATGTGCATGTTTTAATAGTTGTGATTTAATTAAGCTAAAACGTATCAATTCGTAGTAATTAGTCCAACGGTAAATAAGACAGCGTCCTGAACCACTAGAGAATCTGTAACACCAGGTAACCCGATTAATATAAGGATCACCATTTATAAACTGAGCTAGCTTTGACCACATCCCGGGTGTAAAACTTAAAAATATTGAAAAACTATTAAGTTGAATACTTTCTTAGTTAAAGTAGAGTTGAAATGGACAATTGAAGCAAATAATTAACCAGACGACGGAAACACAGCAACACATAACAGAGGAATTGACGAAAACACGGGAAGCAAATACTTCGAAGTCATCGTTTACTTTAATTTATGACGATATATTGCAAGTCGACGATAATTGCTTCTCGGATCTAAATCACAACGTTGACTACGTAACAATCAAACCGGGGAACTCCCTTGTGCTAACCGTCACGTGACCGCATTACCCAGACATTCTTAATTCGGGTTTTCTCGATTTAAAAATCCAGTTTCTCGTTTAGTTCTAGTTTAGGAAATAAACAACCGTTTCGAACCAGAAAAACACAATTTTAATTCAAATAACCCGTTTAGCCAATCCTCCCAGTGGTATATGCAGTAAACATAAATACACTATTATTATGCTAAAAAAGATGTAACAACTTAAAATTATATATTAAGGAATCTAAATACGAACGAAAGAGATTGGAAAATTAATAAATTTAACTTTTAGGGGTATTTGGTATTAGCTAATGTGTATCAGATATGCAGTGGCAGGATTTGACATGTGACTGACACCTATTAATCAGCATATTTTAATATTCTGCTTAGTCACAAGAGGTATCTCCTATATTTGTTCTATATGGAAGCAAATATGTTAGGTTCCGGTGCAACTTAACGTCTTATAATGCAGTCTGCTGGTTTGTCGTCTATTTGGTGGAGGGTCGCTGTGAGCCAGAGAGTAGCATATAGCCATGTGTCTACATATGGGGTCGGTACGGAGATCTATCGAATAGCTATAGGCGGCATCGGATCCTAGAACTTGGTCCCGGTCAGTCAGACCAATTTTGAATAACCTGTCCCCACAATTCTACACCAGGTTATAAATATTCGGACAAAACAAATTAATTTAAGTTCATTACCAGATGCCGTGATATCAATATCGACTTTGTTTCCACAGGTAATCCATGATATCAGGGTTAAAATGTGAAAATAATAAGTTTTAAACCAGCACTAATAACACATGTTACACATTGTGATATAACAATACATATGTATATTGTGACATAACAATAGTCATTCATTACCATTACGCAACAATGCGCATTATTATTGCAACAAATGGCTTTGAAAGTTAATAAACCACGTTTAATTCGGTTTGAATTCATGTTTAAACAATTTCCTCCTAACTGATTTTATTACTTACATGACATATTGCATGTGTAATATTAAGATGTGTATTTTCCCACACGTTCCAACCAATATTAGTATTAGCAGAATGCTGACTAAGTGCGATGTAAGTAGTAAAAAGTGGAAAATATTTATTTTCCAAACTCACTCGAATATTGATTTATCGCTTTCCTAATAACAGTCTGCCTCTCGTCACGTGACCATTGTGGAAAGTTTCAACCCAACAAATGTCGGCTGCAACCAGTCTTCGCTGACTGGCTTCATAAAATATACTCCAAAGATTATTAATGATCAGAGTAAATTAAGAAAATCAAAAGTGAATAGTGTACAAGCGAGTGTTTATCATGTTTACTCGGCCGCGTTTTAATACCTGAACTAAAATTCAAAATACTACAATTCTGGACTTGCTGTATATTTCTCTAATCATCGTTGTGCTAGATGTGCATTAACATATACCACGTGTTAGTTATTTGGTAGAAAGAATGCAGAACAGTCGTAGTTACATAAACTGCAAAAACCAACGACACGTAATAGAAATAAGAGCTAAATATGAACCACCACATCATGTTAATACATTCTAGTTTTATACAAGGGATACGAAATCGCATTCATTATGTTCATTAGACGTGTGGGCTCGCGCTTTTTAAAAGCTGTTTGCTTGTAGTTGGCTGGGTTAGTTTCAGCCGGCTGCCTTACGGTCTCTTGCGAGCTGCGCAGCGGAAAATCTACTTTCCACAGAACACCCCACCAAAATATTATGGTAGTCACGATTTGTAAATTCTAGATCTCAAACTCGCAGTCTATAACTCTTGATACAGTTTAGTTGTATTCTGCGTCTCATTCAATATACGGTTTATTCACGACTCAAGTTACTTAGTACGTCATTTAGCATGACGCCAGTTGTATAGTCTAAGGTACGTTATACAGCATGACGCAAGTTATCTCAAGTACGTTGTAGTAGTTTTTATTTTAGGTTATTTAAATTTTCAGAATATATAGGGAATTTACAAGGTGCGAAAAGTTTACGTGCCAGAACGTTTCACATCTGCACGTTTGACTAACTGTGGGGGAATTGGGTAAAAAAACTATGTTAATGATTTAATCGGCAAAATTACAAAGGCCCGTACAAGGTGATAATTACGTAAAAAGTAATAAAACACGTGAGAAAAACATCAAACGCAAAACAACGACGTTTAAAGTATAATATTTTAGACATAAATTAAAACAAATGTATATTATATTAGAGGTGCCACAACATCTCATTTTTTCCACATTTGTTAAGTTTGAGAAACACGATCTAGTTGAGCATTTCGGATGTTCAGGCGAAATAACCATCAAATAGATGGGGTAAACGATTTCACGAAGTATCAAGCATTTCACACGTTGATCCTGCAAATATACTAGAATACCCTGGTTGGGAGAATTAAGTACAAAGCTAGAATTATGCAATCATGCATTACAATCTGGTGTCATGTATGTAAATGCGTGATAAATGTAATATGATATGTAGTGAAAGTGACATCTCACATTCAAGGTAGCAACGCCACAATATGCATCACATGAGCCATATTTCCATACTTTGCCAGGTAATAAACCAAGGCGTGTACGCCTGGTGACTCACTTCCGAGTGAGCATGAAATAAATGCAGCGATGATCTCGCTATATGCGACGAAAGCGCAATTAATAAAAACGCAAAAAAAAACAAAAACCGAGCGACCTGTCATATGTAGGTTTTACGACTCGTAACGAATAAGGGAAATAATCTTGCGCGGATGTATTTCCATCAACAAACAAAAGAAAACTTTTAGTAAGCAGGACATAAGCCGTGTCTCGTCATTACTGTGCGGTGTTTGTAAAATCCTGTTTTACACACGAAATATATTCGGTTCGGAACATCCGACACATTGACTAAGAGGCGATTAGACAATTAGACATCGCATTTACATGCGGCGCGATTACCATAGCTATACGGAAGTACGCTGGTATCGTTTAATAAACTGTGGCGTTGTGAAGCGGGTACGCTCACTTATTTACACAGCATGAGCGCAAATGCGCGGGGTAGAGGCGATCAGACTTCGCAGAAAAAGAAACAAACCTCGAGCCGCTGCTAAAAACGAGTATGTAAACGCATGAACGAGACGCATAATTTGCGTGAGGCGCGATTAAAAGAAAACTAACGCCTTGTCGGCGGTAACATTGAAAATCTGGCGCGAAAGAACAAAACAAACGTCGTTCGACGTGTAAGTGCGCCTAATATACCGGATGGGTTGGCGCAGCATGGCATCATTGACTCTAGCTCATGTTAGCATAATCGTAAAAAGCGTTACTGACCTTGTTTAAGATGGAGTGCATGTAGCAATTGTTGAAGGCGCGTTTGCTCTTCGTGTTTGTAAGAAATCTGTAGAGTAAAACACCGATATTATGCATTCTTGCAATAGCCTAGTACCATTCAACCAAACCGGGAACACTAGTATTTGCAATCGTTGCAGACTAATAATTACATATAGTATAAAAATTATTAATAAAACTTACAAAAAATAATCTAGAAGCTACAAAAATAATAATACAACCCTTTCATATTACGTAAAGGGAACGTCGTCTTGGGTATTTTCTTCTTTCGTCGGCGAAAACGATGCTTATGAACTTGATTTAAATACAGTGCGTTGTCTTGTTAGTCACCAACTTCGTCCAGCGAAAAGGGGCGTTTCTTACTTGATGTTTGAAATTTCTTCTTAAATAACTTGCGTTGGACCACTCGTAGTTGCCAATGTACTTGAAACTTCTAGTTGAAGTTGACGTCGGAAATTGTTCGTTTCGGTGAGGTGCGTGTCCATTATCACGTCGGGCTCAACAATGTGGGCTCGCGCTTTTTTAAATCTGTTTGCTTGTAGTTGGCTGGGTTAGTTTCAGCCGGCTGCCTTACGGTCTCTTGCGAGCTGCGCAGCGGAAAATCTACTTTCCACAGAACACCCACCAATATGATTATGGTAGTCACGATTTGTAAATTCTAGATCTCAAACTCGCAGTCTATAACTCTTGATACAGTTTAGTTGTATTCTGCGTCTCATTCAATATACGGTTTATTCACGACTCAAGTTACTTAGTACGTCATTTAGCATGACGCCAGTTGTATAGTCTAAGGTACGTTATACAGCATGACGCAAGTTATCTCAAGTACGTTGTAGTAGTTTTTATTTTAGGTTATTTAAATTTTCAGAATATATAGGGAATTTACAAGGTGCGAAAAGTTTACGTGCCAGACGTTTCACATCTGCACGTTTGACTAACTGTGGGGAATTGGGTAAAAAAACTATGTTAATGATTTAATCGGCAAAATTACAAAGGCCCGTACAAGGTGATAATTACGTAAAAAGTAATAAAACACGTGAGAAAAACATCAAACGCAAAACAACGACGTTTAAAGTATAATATTTTAGACATAAATTAAAACAAATGTATATTATATTAGAGGTGCCACAGACGACAATAAAATGTACTGATTAACCAACAAGCAAACGTATTCACGAACATTGAATATCAAGTTTATAGGTAACTAGAAGAAACATTACCAGAACTCTTACATAAAAGTCCATATAGCGTATTTTTTTAATATTGGTGGTTATCACGTGGTGGACACTCGATAAATTTATTTGTTTTTTTAGCAGATTACCATTTCTGGCTTAAAAGTTGCAAGTTTACCAAGGGGTAAAGCTGGGAAGTTGTAAAGTCAGTTTCGACCATAACCAGTTTAAAGTAACCAAACTTTACTTTAACATCTGTGTAATAACTTTTGTCGAAGAAATTCGGCCGATCAACTGCTGCCAGTAGTATTCCACACATTGTTACGCTGTGTTAACGTGTTGATTCACTTTAGCCTATGTTTAATAAAGTGAAAAAGTATTTTTAAAATTGTACGGTAGTGTTTCCTACACCGCTTATACGGGGTACAAAGGGAGCCAAAACCCAAACTGTTCTGCATGCAGTAACACAGCATCTCTAGATATTGTTAAATACATGTCTGTTTAATAACAAAACTAAAATTTAGCATTTAATAACTCGTTCGGTGCACGTTTTTAACTGCAAGCGTCCCCATAAAACTATATTACAAACAACTATATAGGGTGAGTTAACAGGATAAAGCGACGTACAGGGGATGGTTTGATAAGCGCAAGCAGCGCATAACCGCTAAGTATCTTGGTCTCGGACACAAAGGACCAGCAACAGCACCTACCGAACCTGTAGCAGTTCTTCGACTGAAAAGAGTATGGAACACATTTTTGGTCTGAATATTATATGTCCGGTAGGTGGCGCAATAGAGTAAATACGACAGGTAATTTAAATTTAAATTGTTGTTTGACCAATTTGAATAGTGGTAGTTGTCGCGTACGTGGTTTTCACTCGTTGAATTTATTTTGTTTTCTACCATTTCTCACGTACAAAGTTGTGCAAGTTTAAAGTCATTTTTACCAAAAAAAGAAATAACCAAACTTGATATTAGCATTTAATATTTGTTAAGTTGTGCGCTTAGCGCGAGTTGGTGGTCTTACACCGAAACCTCTATGTGCAATATGGAAATTAATCCACTCGGGGTAGTATCCCTAGAATGTGGGTGATGGCAGAGACGCCCTTCGCAGACATCTCTTTACAGCGTGCAAGCCACGTAGGGAGGGGTTGTAATCCATTGTTTAAGGTAACCCGAAAACCTTTATTCACGCCCTTCAGTAGTGAGACTGGAGCATCACTGGTTAACCGCACTACTACAGAGTAATGCGATTCCCGCAGCTTAGACCGGGCCCTTCGAATTCTCATATGATCTCTAATATGATTCCAGGGTCGGGTTAGGTGAATATATGTCCCATTCAAACCTAATGAAAATGTATCTTGGAACATATAAGCGTATTCATAAGACAAGGATAACGCGCCCTACAAGTTTTTTTTTTTTTTTCTTTTTTTTACCGAGCCAAGTTTTGAACCCATGATGGGCTCGTCACTAGGACGGTTTTGTATAAGAGTTGGTATATGTATGCTCGCAGTGGATGGTTTACGTTAGGTCGCACAAACCGAACTCCTACGAGTGAATGGAGCATATATTACCGCGACGATCATACTATCGACATGGGAATGGTGGCTTATATTACGTAATAATGAGACAATCAACGCGTGAATGGAGTTATGTATATTTGAAGATTATTAAAACGCAATTACAGCCAATTAAATGTGGGCGGTAAAG
>CH002516.1:525788-537744 GCA_000149265.1 Ciona savignyi
ACTGGCTTCATAAAATATACTCCAAAGATATTAATGATCAGAAGTAAATTAAGAAAAATCAAAAGTGAATAGTGTACAAGCGAGTGTTTATCATGTTTACTCGGCCGCGTTTTAATACCTGAACTAAAATTCAAAATACTACAATTCTGGACTTGCTGTATATTTCTCTAATCATCGTTGTGCTAGATGTGCATTAACATATACCACGTGTTAGTTATTTGGTAGAAAGAATGCAGAACAGTCGTAGTTACATAAACTGCAAAAACCAACGACACGTAATAGAAATAAGAGCTAAATATGAACCACCACATCATGGTTAATACATTCTAGTTTTATACAAGGGATACGAAATCGCATTCATTATGTTCATTAGACGACAATAAAATGTACTGATTAACCAACAAGCAAACGTATTCACGAACATTGAATATCAAGTTTATAGGTAACTAGAAGAAACATTACCAGAACTCTTACATAAAAGTCCATATAGCGTATTTTTTGAATATTGGTGGTTATCACGTGGTGGACACTCGATAAATTTATTTGTTTTTTTAGCAGATTACCATTTCTGGCTTAAAAGTTGCAAGTTTACCAAGGGGTAAAGCTGGGAAGTTGTAAAGTCAGATTCGACTATAACCAGTTTAAAGTAACCAAACTTTACTTTAACATCTGTGTAATAACTTTTGTCGAAGAAATTTGGCCGATCGGCTGCTGCCAGTTATCCACACAGTGTTACGCTGTGTTAACGTGTTGATTCACTTTAGCCTATGTTTAATAAAGTGAAAAAGTATTTTTAAAATTGTACGGTAGTGTTTCCTACACCGCTTATACGGGGTACAAAGGGAGCCAAAACCCAAACTTGGTTCTGCATGCAGTAACACAGCATCTCGTAGATATTGTTAAATACATGTCTGTTTAATAACAAAACTAAAATTTAGCATTTAATAACTCGTTCGGTGCACGTTTTTAACTGCAAGCGTCCCCATAAAACTATATTACAAACAACTATATAGGGTGAGTTAACAGGATAAAGCGACGTACAGGGGATGGTTTGATAAGCGCAAGCAGCGCATAACCGCTAAGTATTTTGGTCTCGGACACAAAGGACCAGCAACAGCACCTACCGAACCTGTAGCAGTTCTTCGACTGAAAAGAGTATGGAACTCATGGTCTGAATATTATATGTCCGGTAGGTGGCGCAATAGAGTAAATACGACAGGTAATTTAAATTTAAATTGTTGTTTGACCAATTTGAATAGTGGTAGTTGTCGCGTACGTGGTTTTCACTCGTTGAATTTATTTTGTTTTCTACCATTTCTCACGTACAAAGTTGTGCAAGTTTAAAGTCATTTTCACCAAAAAAAGAAATAACCAAACTTGATATTAGCATTTAATATTTGTTAAGTTGTGCGCTTAGCGCGAGTTGGTGGTCTTACACCGAAACCTCTATGTGCAGTGTGGAAATTAATCCACTCGGGGTAGTATCCCTAGAATGTGGGTGATGGCAGAGACGCCCTTCGCAAACATCTCTTTACAGCGTGCAAGCCACGTAGGGAGGGGGGTGGTAATCCATTGTTTAAGGTAACCCGAAAACCTTTATTCACGCCCTTCAGTAGTGAGACTGGAGCATCACTGGTTAACCGCACTACTACAGAGTAATGCGATTCCCGCAGCTTAGACCGGGCCCTTCGAATTCTCATATGATCTCTAATATGATTCCAGGGTCGGGTTAGGTAAATATATGTCCCATTCAAACCTAATGAAAATGTATCTTGGAACATATAAGCGTATTCATAAGACAAGGATAACGCGCCCTACAAGTTTTTTTTTTTTTTTTTTTCTCTTTTTTACCGAGCCAAGTTTTGAACCCATGATGGGCTCGTCACTAGGACGGTTTTTGTATAAGAGTTGGTATATGTATCGGTCGCGTTAACCATTTGGCCACACGACCGTACTCCTACAAGTGAAGGTACGATAAGCGCACGCAGCGCAGATCCTTAAGCGATGGTTGGACTGGCTAGCCTATGGCCGGACGGTGGCGCAACAGCGCTAGTGCCCATATAACGGCAAGAGTAGTTCTAAAAGTTTGGTCAGACCAGTGTGCATACAGCAATATAGGCTGGCTTAACAGGATAACGAAACCTACAGGCGATGATATGATAAGCGTAAGCAGCGCAGATCCTGAAGCGAGTGGTGAATCGGCTACCGCTTGTCCGGAAGGTGGCCCAACTGAGCATTTTAAGGGATTTTAAGTTGATGCAGTACGGTCGTGTGACTGAATGGTTAACGCGACCGATACATATACCGACTACTTTGTGTTAATTTGTTTCAGTTACCGCATTTATTTTAAACTTCATTGGAGAAAGGCGCGTAACTGCAAAGGGGCAATCGGGCAAATTCACAAGAGTAACTGAGTGGGATTGGCAATTTAAGTGCACATTATGGAGACGAAATTGCCCAAAGAGACCAGCACGTCTCTTAAGATTAAAACAAATCAGCAAACGCGCGACTCGCGAGCAAGTGCCAGAAGTGATCAGACAAACGTCACCATGCAAAACTTTGCTGGTGTAGAAAATGTAACTACAAGGAAACATCGACATCTGGACAATGAACTTGCTGATAACTTCGAAAGCTGGGAACTAATGGAAGGTGAACTAAACGATAAATAAGACGTATTGGAAATGGCCATAATTGGAAATGATTTTGTTGGAGTGCAAAATGCGAATTATAATTTATCAGAGAGTCAAACATGGAATAGATCGTGTAGGATTCAACAGGGGCGAAGCCCTACCCTTGGTTAGTGTGCTTAGTGCAACTCTGCGCAGAAATTCCAGTTCTGCTGCACTAGGAGCGACGTAAATTAACGAATCTACCAGGGCCGCGTTGAAAGCGGTTGCCAACTTGAAATGCAGAGACAAATCTGTGAAACAAGCTCCAGATATCCACGACACGAACCCACGAAGTAAAGAAATCACTTAATTTGTGATATAAAAACCAGGAATCAATTTTGCGAAACACCCGATATAATTTCTCAAAAGCCGGAAATCAATTGTATCTTTATATACCAGATATAAATTGTACCTTAAACGTACTCTCACATACACCGAGAAATCAATTGTACTCGAAACGTACACCACCAGATATAAAATTGTACCTTAAACGTGCTTTCAGAAATCAATTGTACCTAAAACGTACACAAGCAGAAACCACTAAATCAGTGTACCAGAAACCACGAAAATCCAGAGATAATTGTACTCTTAAACGTACAATCCAGAAATAATTTCACGAAAAACAGAAATCCATTTCTCGAAAGCCAGCAATAACTTTCTTGAAATCCAGAAATAATTTCTCAGGTCAAGAAATCACTTTTTCGAAACACAGAAATCGATTGTACCTTAAATGTACAATCTACAAAGCAATTGTACTATAACCGTACAATGTAGAAATAACCTCACGAAGAGACCAGAAATCACTGTACCAGTGATAGAAAATCCAAATATAAAAAAATCCAGACTAAAAGCCAAGAAATCACTGAATCAGTGATAACACCAGAAATCCACTGTACTAGTGATAGAAAATCCAAATATAAAAAAAACCAGACTAAAAGCCAAGAAATCGCTGAATCAGTGATATCCCAGAAATCAATTGTACCTTAAATGTACAATCTAGTAAGCACTTGTACTATAAACGTACAATAGAGAATAAACTTCACAAAGAGACCAGAAATCACTGAATCAGTGATACGCCACCAGAAATCAACAAAAATCCAGACGAAAGTCCCAGAAATCAATGTAGGATTCTACAGGGGCGAAGCCCCTATCCTACGTTGCCAACCCTGTGTTGGCGAATTTTACCTGCTCCACGCACTTGACCAGTGATTGCTCTATCTTCTGTGTTTGAAACAAACCACCCTTCTGTGATGTCTTTTAATTGCGCTAACATAGACAAAATTTCTAAACACATACAAACATAGCAGCATAGATACAATTTCTGGGTTTGCTTTGTGCGATCCAGAACAGCTAAATTAATAACAACCTTCTACCACGTAGTAAGAACAGAAAAAAAACCGAAATTACTATGACCTTTAAAATTGGCAGCGACGCCGTGACGCTTCATTGGGAACACAGAAATCGGGAATTTAGGTACTTGGGATTAAGCTCCAAAATGACCGTAACAGATCGTAAAGAAATTCGAATCGACCAAACGGGAAGGGTTGTGTTCGAGGATCACCAAATGTAAAGAACTTCTAGCTAAAGCAAAACAACAGGCAAAAATAACTGTTATTCAGCTCCGACAAGAAAGAATCTCCTCGAAATTTAACTCCTACAAAAGTTCAACCTGCAAACGTTCAAGTCGAAAGGGTGAGTCCGCAGAAGAAATAATAAAAAAGGAGCGTAACAAACAAAACATCGCTGCTGCTGGTTTAAAAGCAAAACTCGCATTTACAAGGAAAGCAAACGAATTTGAATTAGCTAAAATGCAAGCCGATAAAGATTTATCTTTGAATCGCATTTCCTGTGAAATCGCAGAAAACGACGCCCGAGCATCGGCTTGTCTAGAAGCGGAAAGAATTGAAAACTCTTTTGGAATAAGACCAGAGGATATTTTAGAGTTGCCACCTGTGAACAAATGTACGTCGTTTTGCGAACAAATAAACCATGCCGAACACACTTCAATTCCTCGGGAGGCAGAGAGCGTCCTTGCAAAGACAACAGAGAGACACGAACGAATCGCTCCGAAAAGCACCTTTAATAATTACATACAATACACCACCTTAAATAGCCACTTTTCCCTCTGTCGTATAGATCACCGGATTTAAAAGTAGATGTATTCGACGGCACCGCAATCAAGTTTCCATCGTGGGAAAACGGCATTCGACGCCCTGATAGAGGCGAGATCCAGATGCGTTGCACAGAAACTTAATCTCCTACAACAACACTTAAGAGGCAAACCTAAGGAATTAGTTGATGGTTTTTTTTCTGTTGCAATCTGAAGAAGCGTATGAGGCCGCAAGAGCAACTCTTAAAAAAGGTATGGAAACAAGTGCGTTATTAGCAAAGATTTTACCGATAAGCTCTATCTATTCTTGGCCACAAATTCACGATTTTGATTCATTGGGTCTCAGACGATTTTCGAACTTTTTAATTCAAGTTCTAAAATTACATGCTTAAATATTTTGGATTATCCGACCGAAAGTTTAAAAATAAGTTCTCGACTTCCACTCTTCATAGCATGGCGATGGAAAGACGCATTGATTAAATGGAAGGAGAGGAACGCTGGTTCATACCCACAGTTCAAGCAGTTAATAGAGGTTATAGAACGCCAATCCGAGAGAAAAACATACCTGAGCTTCTAAAGACGAAGGCAATTGAAAACAGGAGAACAACATTATCCGCTACAACGTTACGTGACTTTCGAGATAGAGCAAGAAAAATATCCGGTAAATGTTTTTATTGTGGTGAACGTCATCACATTGATAAGTGTAAACTGTTCTTAGGAATACCTGGAAGGAAAAAAGGATTTCATAAGAATTGAACGACCATGCTACTCTTGTTGTTCAAGTCAGAACCACTTTGCCCGACAGTGTCGGCCAAGAGTAAAATGCAAAAAATTACCAGAAGACGCATCTGACTTGTTTACAAGTGGATTGGGAAATAGAACAAAACAGAGTGTATATGCACTATGCTTTGTGGCAATGCTATTCAGGGAGATGTTTCTTCGATGATTCTTCCAGTTGGGTTTGAAGTACGAAGGCCCCATCGACTGAAGTGCTGACGTACTGCATTTTGGATCCACAATCGAACAGTTCTTTTATTTCTGAAGATCTTCAAGAATGTATTGAAGTTGCCGGCACAGATACAAATATCAACCTATGCACAATGATGGGTAGGAATAACGTTATGGCCACTATTCGAATTCGCAATCTAGAGATTTCCAGTTTTGACAGATCGGTGCGAATCCCTCTACCCGCCATTTACACACGACCAGAGATACCTGCAGCTCGGAGTCAGATACCTATAGGCCTGAATACGCCTTGCGATTTAAACATCTACCAAAATTTCGCAGCAGATCTCGCCGTACAAACCGTATGTACCTGTAGGCATGCTCATTGGAACAAACGTTCCGTGCGTTATTTGACCTCGGGATAATGTATGTGGAAAAGAAAATGAACCCTATGCTCAAAAATCGATCCTTGGCTGGGGAATCGTAGGTATCGACTGTAAAAATCACTCAGGCATCGGCGGCTTGAGATGGCGTATACCAATTAAGACCTCTATGAACGGCAGGATGTGACGATTGGTACCCTCCATGAGTCATTGTTTTTAAACGAGTGTTTTGCTGAGTAACAATGGTGGTGATTCCCCAATGTTTGTTTGGCTGAAAGCAGCATGTGCTAGGCTGCGCGCCGGTGTTCTCGTTTAGCTGTAAAGTTTTGTAATCGTGGAGCAGTGCTTTGTAAAATAAAGGTGTTGAATGTGCATCTGCTAGCTGTTTTGTTGGAAAAAAGTTGCCGATGTACGAAGGGGTATGGGCTCAATATTTTCAAACAAAATTGTGTAGGGTTTTGAGTTAAGGTTGCAGCTCCAAGCTTCAATTTTAAATTGTGAAAAAATCTTAGACTTCCTATGTCAGGATTTTGAGTGACAGTCGTTTTTGTGAGGTCAGTTTGCATTGGAGAGATAGGGAGAATAATTAGTTGAACGCCTCCTTGACAACTCACTGCTGCATCGTGAGTGAGGAGTGTGCTAATGGCACGATGATTATAAACGAGTGTAAGGAGATTATATCACCGAATCAATTTCGCAAAGGTATGGAGCTAGACTTCCACGAGATAAAGTGCACCGATGGAAGTGGAAGTAAACTTTCATTACAAAATAAAAAGTTCGAGAATATAATCGGCGAGAACATTACACAATTACTAGATAGTGGATACCAAAGACCACTACGTTTAAAGCACAACAACATGCGACCTCCAAAAAGTCGACCAATAGCGAAACGGAGAATTGGCCATTAAAAGTGGCGCTTACAGAGATATGGTCAATATAAGAGTTTATGTACAATGTAAATTAAACTTTTTGATAAATCAGTGGACAAGCCCTCAATGTATGAAAATACGAACCGGTTAAACTACATACGACACACCGGAAAACATTATTCCAAGAAGCACGAAAATCTACGGGTTCTATTTGATTACGCAGCAAAATACCCTGGTATAACTTAACTTAACGATTACCCGACGAGGAGCCTTATTCAAAACCGTTATACTGTGTTATTTTTGCTATATGCTATATTATTTAACGTTTTTCAAAAGGAAAAATTTGTGAAATTTTTGGAAAGCCATGTTAATGCGAGAGTTTTTGTTAATTTATATTATTATTATTTCCTGTTTCCTGTGACGTCATTATATTCTCTCATTTGCCTTTTTATCCTTTGCGTTCTCTTTATTTTTGTACACGTGTTAGGCGGGGCTTTAAGAGCGCGTAATTTTAAAGGGACAAACGGGAAAATCCAAAACACTTTTTAAAAGCAGAAGAACGAAATATAAACATAGAGTCAAATGTTCGCTGGAAACTTCGGCTGTTGTTACACAGCTTAAGATGGAGCGGATGTGAGTGGTACCATGAGTCATTGTTTTATTAATTGTAAGAGTCTTTGTCTTTAAACGAGTGTTTTGCTGAGTTACAATGGTGGTAATTCCCCAATGTTTGTTTGGCTGCGGTGTTCTAGTTTTGCTGTAAAGTTTTGTAATAGTGGAGCAGTGCTTTGTGAAATAAAGGTGTTAATTTTGCATCTGCTAACTGTTTTGTTAGAAAAAAACTTCTTTTTTGAGAATTTTTAGTGACAGCCGTATTTGTGAGGTCAGTTTGCATTGAAGAAATAGGGAAAATAATTAGTTGAACGCCTCCTTAAACGCGCTCAGATTTAATACTTCGTAGTTTTAGCTCAAATCGAGTACACAGCATGTGTGTATATCGACACTTTCGAAGTTGGTAAAATCTAAACTCAAGCAAATAAACCAACCAACTTACCGCGGCTTGTTCTTCCCCCTCCATTTCAGCTTCTCGTACTTTGTGCTTGAATCTTCCGCAGGAATCGCTTGCCTCTACGCGTTGTCTTCGTCGTTTCCTCGCGTTCGTCGATTAAGTAGATTTCTGCATGGAATGGTAAAGAATAAGTTAATGTTCGCGCTGACAAGTACAAATTACTCCTTTTACATTAATGCTAATGTTTATTATCAAGAAATTATTCGTATACATACACCCAATCACTTTACACCGGGAAATCCAGCACGAATTCCTACTCGCTCCCCGAAGTCTCTCTCAACGTTTCCCTTGTTCAATTAGTAGTTTCTACATGGTAGATTGGAGTTAAAGTCACTATAATCATGGTAGACTGGGGTTAAAGTCATTATCATCATGGTAGATTGGGGTTAAAGTCATTATCATCATGGTAGATTGGGGTTTAAGTCATTATCACCATGGTAGATTGGGGTTAAAGTCATATTATCATCATGGTAGATTGGGGTAAAAGTCACTATTATCAAGGTAGCTTGGGGGTAAAGTTATTATCATCGTAGTAGATTGGAGTTTAGTCATCAGAGAATGCCAAGCGCACGTGTGAACGAATCACCAATTTAAAAAAATGCTTTTTGAGTGTACGCTATATTTATTTTATCACCCTTGGTATATTTTATACAAAATTATTCACGTCGACCGTTAGTTTCCTGCAATTTAAATGACCCAGTGTACCCTTGAAAATTCCCAAAATATGGTATACCTAACCACACACCATATCAATCTTTTTACGTGTATAAATTAGGTGGAAAGACAAAATTACCTAAATATATATTAGTAGTAAATACGAACAAAAAAAAGTGGTATTAGACCAAACTTATCTTTAACCTTTTTTTTTCAAATAAAAATTCCACGAAAACTAGTGTTTAGTCACGGGATACTTGTTTCGCCTTAACCGATGTCCGTTCTTCTCGATTCCTTACTCCGCAAAAGTTGTTTTTCAGGTTTTCTGCAGATTTTGATTTAATTATAAGAAGTATTAATTACACGATTCTGTCCAGCCTCATGTTTACACTTTGTACAGGAAATCCCAGCAATAATTAAAGACTACTGGCCTCTTGTTAGCGTTAATGTCTCTTTCGTAGTTTTATACATTTTTACGCGGAAGATATTCATTAAAATTTGTTTAAAATTGATTTTCTAACGAAATTTTACGCGTAAATAATGGTGAAATATGTGGTGATTAGTGTTTTTATTCTTCGACAAACTACCATTAATATCACTGAGCGCTCCTCGTTCTTTACCCCGGGAATCCAAGTAAGGATCGCGGATTACTCGCCTACTTTTACCGGTTGTCACTGCGTCTTCGTGGTGCCAATAATATATTCTTTCAGTCAAATACGATTTAGAAACGATACATCACTAAATAAGCTAATAAGATGATAGAATAACAACGCTTTCTATTGAATAAGGTGATTAATGACGAGGCAAACACCCTGGCGAATGTGTGTTGATACTTATATGTGTTGTTATTGATACCTGTATCTACACTTTTCATATTCGCTTAAAAATATTTTTTATTTAATTATACTGACACTTCTAGCAGCATGAAGTCATTTGATTCGCTACATCGCAAAACCTAAAGAGTAACGCACAGTCGCGGAGCCCCGTAGATATTTAGTAGAGTTCAGTATAGTAATGGCTGATGTAGGACAATATTTCGGTGCCGTGTAACATACCCGACCGGACTCACCTTTTTCTTTGTACAAGTGGTCCAAGCAAGGATCAAAAATTCCTCTCCCACACTTACCGATTCGTCTGACGTATTTCCTTCTTTGACTGAGCAGTTTGCACAGCAAATGGATAAATTAAAAAAAATTATTTTCTAAAAATCTAAAAATAAAATTTACCACAGTGTTTAAAATCAAACTATGTCTTACTTAGATTATTAATTATGTGCAGTGTCAGCCTCCTGTGAACCACCACCATTTGTAACACATATTAAACGTACGTTTATATTTTTATGTAAGCAGAGTTACTATAACATGCTGTTTGTTTCAACCCGATTGTCGCCATTTTGGTTATGCAAATATAAACAAATGAGTATTCAATTTTGATACAACCTAATAATTCTGTGGTTTCGTGCAATGTCTAGAAAATGCATTGACGAAGGATACAACTAACTAGTTACCAGTTTCGAATCTGCAAACAATCGACGGAGAGGCTCCGCACTAATCCTTTATGCTATTTTAGACTTAATTAAATTACACTCTGGTAACACGCGGTATTTAAAGTTCTACATAAAAAAGGTTTCATATAACTTAAGTATTACGATTACTCGCCTGTACACCTATTCGAACATAATGAAAATAAAAATAATATTTACAACAATAAAACCGTCAATACACTATGAAGCGACGAGGAAGTAAGGCCACCACGTACGTCAATCAATCAGGAAGTAAATTAAATCCATCGATGCGCACACAATAAACGCACACCAAGCACATAACGTGTGATCAGGTGAGTAACTTTGCACAGAAGTCTGATTGGTGATTTTAGTAGGGAGTTGTGCTTTAGCTGGCATGATTAGTCACTACAACATATTATACAACAAAGAGTTTTTAACGTTGTCCACGAAAGCTATTATATCAAGCGCAAATACAATTTTGCTATTACATGCAAATAGGTTATAGATGGCGTATAACCAATTAAGACCTCTATGAACGGCAGGATGTGACGAGTGGTACCCTCCATGAGTCATTGTTTTTAAACTAGTGTTTTGCTGAGTAACAATGGTGGTGATTCCCCAATGTTTGTTTTGTTGAAAGCAGCATGTGCTAGGCTGCGCGCCGGTGTTCTCGTTTAGCTGTAACGTTTTGTAATCGTGGAGCAGTGCTTTGTAAAATAAAGGTGTTGAATGTGCATCTGCTAGCTGTTTTGTTGGAAAAAAGTTGCCGATGTACGAAGGGGTATGGGCTCAAAATTTTTAAACAAAATTTTGTAGGGTTTTGAGTTTAGGTTGCAGATCCAAGCTTTAATTTTAAATTGTGAAAAAATCTAAGACTTCCTATGTCAGGATTTTGAGTGACAGTCGTTTTTGTGAGGTCAGTTTGCATTGGAGAGATAGGGAAAATAATTAGTTGAACGCCTCCTAAATGAAAAACGGACTATTTTGAATTTTTTGCCAAAATCTCCAAATTTATAGAAATTTGAGTGTGGATAAATGTTACTAGTCAACTGTTGGTCTAAAATCTTACACTTAATTACTTATGCTAATTAGCAAAGTAATTAATTAGTCATTTTTTCTCATTTTTGGTTATTTTCACTCCGGTAGAGGGTCGTTCGGATATTTTTTCAAGAACCTAACTTTGAATGGCTTTTATAAATACCAGACAATCTTTCGATACAGGCTGTTAATCCGATTTGTGATATAGGACTGAAAAATGTACTCCTCTTGGTATCCACATGTGTACCTTTTTTTCATATTTTTCAATTTTGGGGCAGGTGTGAAGGCCTAGATGTGTTGTTGGACACTTATGCATACAGAAGATATAAAAACTTACCAATCCTAACCATCCTTGATTGTCAAACATTGGTGAAAGAAGTGGAGGCGGACAAAATGTGGTCACACGAGGCTCAAAGGTGACATTGGGTGTGTTTTTTTACTCAAAAACAACTATTTGTACCCTGGTTATGGACTTTAAACCTTTCAAATTACAGTGAAAAAATGTGCTGAAACTTGTGGAACATCAAGCAGTGAATTTTAATGTGTACGAAGAGTTTCAGTCATCACCAGTGACGCTGTCGCCAAATGAAATCTACAGAATGACCACCCTTCAGTCGAAGGCCTGTAATAGCCGAAGCAGTCAACCGAAACGGTTAAAATTTGGACCGGAGTCTCACAGAATGACCTCTCCTGAGTAAGTTCAAACAGTTTAAAC
>CH002515.1:0-20720 GCA_000149265.1 Ciona savignyi
AGAGTAGGGCCAGAAGGGTGATTTAAAAACAATTATAACAATAAAAACTAGAAATAGGTCATTCCTGGACTGTGGGAACAAAGCTATTGTTTGTGTGAGAATAAAGACAACAATTGTTTATTTCAAAATTAAAGTCCTGTGGTGTCACTTATATTATCTTCAATTTTTTTTTACATCTTTATTAAATTATATGTTCTGAAGGCCTGTCCGCACAATCGTGTACTTACTGGTAAACCCAAAATATTGCACTTATGCCAAATAGATCTAAAAGTTCCCACTCACACACACATTAAATTAAAATATGTATATAACTTTTTTGTAGTGTTCTTTATCACCATTTTGCTGAAGAGAAATGAATCTAAAATATTTTGGTTTTTACGCATTTATAAAATTCCTCGTGGTTATACACCAACATGTTGGTTTATTCATATTTAGATCATGCTGACTTAAAAGTTTCATTTCAATTAAACCTGTGTTATGAACAAGGAATTCCTGTCAATCATTTCATGGGAAAACAAACAAATGTGTCACATTAACAAGGGACTTCCTTAACTAGTGAAGCATTTACTTTAATATCATATAGAGTTTTAATGATGCTTAATTTAAGGAAAATCTATTACTTACTGTTTTTGTTAAATTTAATATTACTTTTCTAACTTCATATTGTCTTGCCAGATTCAAAAAGTCAAGCATTAGGTTTGGAATTCTTAATTTTTATTTATCTAGATTGATTTGAACAAAATGCCTCTTGGAAAACTAAGCAAGCGCCAAATACAACAAGCTTACATGGTCCTGAACGAAGCTAATGAGGTAACGACTAAATTGATTTATATAGAAGAAGGCTGTGATACTCATTACATACAAGCTTTACATGACGATTGTCGAATAACACATTGCATTGGATCTCAATTTTGGTTCCAGAATGTTCCTCCCATGATTTGAATGATGTATTAATTAAAAATCCTTTATAACTTCATAGGAGGTGGGTATGACTTTTTGAAAGTTTCGACCCTTTCAACCACAAGTATTTCAATCAACACTTTCCAACATAACGCTAATATGTATGGTTCCAAAATTGAAATAAATTTATCTGGATTTTTAAGTTAATGTATGTTATAGTTATCGATGTAGTTTACTTAAATTTCTTAACACAGTTAATTGGTGCTGGCGATTTAAGCAGTGGCAAAGTTCTTGACTGTTCAAATCGCTTCTACACACTTGTACCACATGATTATGGGATGCTACAGCCACCATTGCTTGACAATCTAGAGATAATTAAAGCAAAGGTAAGTTTTAAAATTGCTTTAAACCTAAGTATATTTTTGTGAGGTCAACTAAAAGGTGGGAAAGAGGGAAGGATAGGATAGGATATTGATGTTTATCCCAGTGAGTGGAAAAATCAAACGGTACACACAGGCAATTGTCACATCACATTGCACCCTTCGTCGAGTTACCAGAGCTATTTTGGTGTGTTGTATATGATTCACACTACACGTTTCTTTAATTTAGTAGAACCCACTAATCCCTGGGTTCAAGTAATGTCCTTTAAGTACTTGGCAAAGGACACAACCGACTAACTAACAACCAGTTCCGTAGCTGCAACCCTTCGGCTTAAAGGCCACGCACTAACTAACCCAACAGACTAAAGGCGTTAGTGTTAGGGCAAGGTTTATAATTATGGTTAGCTATGTGGAAACAGTTGAGATTACTTTTGGGAACAAGGTTATAATTAATTAAGTGAGCAGTTTCACTCTTTTCCTCTTTTTAGTTTTGCCCTATTATGTGTTGTTGTATAAGGAGCACATGTTGTGTAATGAGTGTATGTTATGTAAGGTTAAGAAGTTTACTTAACAACCACAGCTAGTGGTGTTACTCCCATTATTAAGAACTCAGACAGCAAAACGTTACATATTTTTTGCAGAGTTCATTGTTTTGTACCCAGTGGTACTTAAATTATAGTAAATTATGTTTTTTTTAACAATTAAAGACAACTAAAAATTTTGGTCGTTTGTTTTTGGATGATGTATACCTTTTTGTTTTAAGTTAGCCACTGGTTTGCATTTTTAGGAAAAAGTAAATGTTTTTTTTCAACTGAAGGCGGAGATGATTGACAGCTTGATTGATATAGAGGTGGCATACAACTTACTAACAAATGCTGACACTGACTCCACGACTGATCCACTAGATTTAAGTTACCAGAAACTACAATGTGACATAGAGGTGCTTGTTAAATTATATTATATGCAATGGTTAAACTAGACCTGTTTTTGTTTTGTCAGTTTTCTATATATACCACAGGGTTTTGGTAAAAATATATTTTTCTATTTTCTGATTATCATGATTTTAAAACAAGTTTTCATAGAAAATGTAACGAAAGTCTGTAAATTATTTTCTAATACAACCCTTATAGTGTACAATTGTCATAAATCTATACATAGAGCTCCAAAGCAGGGCGTTTAGATTGTAAACTATTCCCACATGCCCACTGTTACTATGCCATAGATATTATCCAGGTGGCATTGTTTTTGTTTAAATTTAAATATTAAACCACGCAGCCATTGGCGAGAGACAGCGAAGAGTTTAAAATGGTTGAAAAATACACACAGCTGACACATGCCAGCACGCACGATCAGTACACTTTGTCTATCGAACAGCTTTTCAAGATTAATCGAAAAGGTTGGTGTTTTAAACTTGAGCACTTATCAGAGTCTCGAGTGTTATTCTAACCGTGTTGAGTTAAATCGAACCTATACACACTTGAGTCTCCAGAGCTTGCTTTATTTCAATTTAAACCATGATGTCATAGAAATACAGGCATCCTCTGCATCTTTTAAAATATATATATATATTCGAAGGGTTGTTGATGTTGACTTTACTAAAATATTCAATGCTTATTCGAGTTTGTGCTTTATGATGGGATATTCGTGTTATATTCTTATGAATATCAAAGGTCAGCAGTCAAAAATTATATGTGCATATTGCCAACAGGCAAAATCATATGTGCAAGTCATGCCAACCATCTGGTATTCCAAGCTATTGTGTTGTATATTATTGAAATATTGGACTTTGTTTCTGTCTAGGCTCAAACCTTTAATTAATTAGATTAAGGCTGGTTTCAATACACCAATCAATTCAATGTATAAGAGCATTGATAAGCTCTCTTAAAATGACACCGGTATGTTTAAAATAGGTTGCGGTCTTTAGTAGCATATTGTTTATTGATTTAACTTTATTCATTATGCTCATTGCTATTCTTATTTAAAATCAAGTTTTACTTTTAAAGATTACCACAAAATACCAAGCTAATCCAATAATGCATTAGCACTAGGATTTGATAGTCGAGAGTTTTCCCCAGAGTCATGAAAATGTGGGCATTCATCAGAATCCCCATGACTAAGTGTCATATTACGTAAGCAATCGCAGTGGGGTTGTTAAATATTATTTGTGTTGGTGTAAGTTATTCAACATTGGTGGATACTTTTATACTTTCCATCTTTCTTGTATGGATGTGCATGGCATATTCAATAATCCAGTAGATAATCTGTACAGTTGGGTTAATAAACTACTTTTGAGCAGCATATTTTGTAAACCATATTTGTCATAAACTTCATAGAAGAATTTGATCAAATTGATAGAAACGTTTATAGTTCTAACATATAATCCCCTATTTCTTAACAATTTCCTCAGGTGAGCTTTCCCGCTTCCGGCCATTCCAATCGCTCTTCAACCATAAGCTCTTATGGCACGGATCCAGATTGACTAACTACGCTGGTATATTGTCGCAGGGACTGCGTATTGCCCCTCCCGAAGCACCAGTGGTGTGTTATACATACTGTTGTGTATTTAGTGGCTAGATGCTTTCCTAAAGTGAGCCATACCTGGTTTGATGTCCAAAATGTACACCTTACTTCATGACTGTGTCTCGTTTTCAAATGCTATATACGAAGGGGTATCAAATTTCTGCATTAAATTACAGAATAAACTGACTGAAATATGACCAGTACGCAGCATTTTGCTGAAATGAGTTCCCTAAGGACAATTGAGCTGTTCTGTATAATGTCCAACCTGGCACATGCTGCAATATGTTCAGTTATGTTATATCATTTTCTTTACTATATGCAGATTTGAGGATTTTGTTATAAAGTAATGATAAGATAGGCTATTCATGTTTATCTCCCTAGAGATAACACACGGGCAAACCTCAAATTACCTCGCGCTCGCAAATGGGCAACCACGTGATGCCTTCTGCCACTATCTAACCAATAATGATAAACCAATAATGATGTTACGTTTGTGCACGGTAACTATCGACGTTGCATCAACAACATTACCCTGTTTGGGTCGAATTCGAACTTAAATCAAACCTTGTTTCCGTGCAAAAGTAGAATTTTTCAATTAATATTGTTTACCGAAGGTAAAAACTGTTTTTTTTTCACAGACGGGCTACATGTTCGGTAAAGGGTTATATTTTGCTGACATGGTCTCGAAAAGTGCCAACTATTGCGCAACTTCAGCGAGGAACACCGTTGGCCTGGCAATGCTCGCTGACGTAGCGTTAGGGAACTCGTACGTGTATTTTTTGTATTGTTTATTTCTACCATCTCGTTTTACTTAATAATTACGCTGCAATGCTTATACCTTGCAATATAGACTACATGGTGAAACCCTTCATATTCACATGATGTACTCGATTCAATTTTCATATTATTAAATCTTTGAGTGTGATCTGGAAAAAAATACCGTTGATTTACCATAATAAGCAATGGAAGTTTAATTGAATTAAATCTTTGATCTGTATGTTTATTATATATGTATATATATAATAAGAAGACATCGTTAGGCCGGTTACTAAATTTAAATCGCCATAATTTTAATTATACCGATCATATGAAGCAATTTTATTTATTGTTTAGATATGAACTAACGGAGGCGAAGAACGTGCGCAAGCTGCCGAAGTCCACACACAGCGTGAAGGGTCTCGGCAAGACCGAGCCGGACCCAAGTACACATGTTACATTAGACTCTGGAGTCGTGGTTCCAATGGGCAAAGGCGTCAACGCTGACTTAGGAAAACACAAAGACACGAGCTTGCTCTACAACGAGTATATTGTGTATGACGTTGCGCAAGTCAACCTCAAGTACCTGGTGCAATTTAAGTTTAATTACAACAAGTTGTGGTGAATTACGGCCATGATTTGTTGGATGTGCACAAAGTAACTGTCATCATAGTGGATATTAAACAGCTATTCGTATGCCAATGCTCCCAAACAACTGATTCTGCTTCTACTTGAAGCTTTACCGATAGATTATTGACTTTAAAAGCCTAAAGCTAGATCGTTAAACATCATTGCCGATTACGGTTAAGTTCTTTACAAGGTTTATCTTTTTTTGTTTTCACTCGACCCTTTTAATTACAAAAACAGAAGCTCGATTAAGAATTGCAAATATTAGCCAGTCGGCTAAAGCCACTTACAACACGAAGTGCAAACATGTCGCTTGCGCCACCGATAAGCCAATGTGTTAATGATTGCCGTCAATTTCAAAACTTTGTTACTGCCTATGTCGCAATAACTTTAAACTTTTACATTTTTCAATTATTTTCCTTTATTTCATTGCCTTTGCTGCTCACATTTCAATGTAAATAAATTAACTAAAAATCAATTTGTGCTGAACTTTGTACGGATTACATTTTTTCATCTTATGAAAAAATATCAATATTATTTGAATACATTTTGCGGCATATATAACGTTGCCGAATGAAAGCTTAAAGTACCTGCAAAATAGCAATTAAGAATAAAAAACAGTTTTTTAAACCTTGTTAGAATTACAATCTCATCCGCAACTACTCAACTGATGCGTCGTCCAAGGTGTCTCGCCCAATGACCTTGCTACGTGATGGTTATGTTTGTTAAGGGTTAATAAATGCGTGTTCGACTCGTGACTTTGTACATGTTTGTCCGCGTCACCGAGCTAGCTAGATTCTTATATTTAACTCTGCGGTGGGAATTAGGGGGGTTATAGCGCAAGTGTTCCTGTCTGGTTCGGTTAGAGCTATTTCAATGTTTTAGTACATTTAACTACCAAAGTGACTGTATGCTTTAATCATGTAGGCTACCGGTACCGGGAAAGCTTCTGTACTTTAAGTCGCTTGTAATTTGATATAAATTTTTAAATTTAGAAACACAAATTTACCATGCAAATATAAATAGATAAACGTCAGACAAAGTAGCTGATTGTTACAATAATTTGTCCAAGTGGTAATGCTTTTCCTTTATTCGTATATGCCAATACAGGGCCTAACCGTCTATCAAAACAATTATATATTATTATAAATTTATCGCCCTGTTTCATAAGTGGCATGATGTGTACCTTACAATTACGAATGTAATTACAATGTTACAAAAAGCGCCTAATGGTCCGTAACCGAGCATATTGCACAATACACTACAGCTGTTGAGTATCTGTCTGTGTGCGTGGAGTTTCCAAGCCACCCTGTGTGAGGTGTTCTAACGTCTGATGCAAAAACAGTGATAGGCCACAGACTTCACGGCCTAATACAATAGAGAGCGTATGTTTAATTGACACGTTGTTAATTTCGTATCGTTTTATGCCGCGTCATTTTGTTATCCGAGTTTCAGGGTCTATATTTAATTCTCTTACGGCATACTCGTCGGCACGATAACCAGCCAACGAAATACATATAGCACTTGGAAAGCACATATGTCACGGAAAAGTTTTACCAGTTGTATGTATCAATGACGTTAGAACCTTGGAGTTAAAAAATTGAAACTTAAATGTCTATACATTTTTTTATAAACACAAATAATAATGCAGTTGTCAAGGTGAATTTGTGGACATACATTAACGAATCTGTTTTAGAAAATATCGCACAGATGGGCAAGTGGTCACGATTCACAATCCCGTGGATGGACCAGCGCATTCAGACTATATACTCCTTTAAATATAGCATCAACTGTTTATGTCGGATGTCACATGGATCGCTATTACTTAATACAAATCTCTTTCAATACGATGATTCACTGACAGTTTCTTGTAATTGCGACGTCATATGATCAGCTTATCGAACGATGGACTGCTGTACCCGGGATTCCCCATTTTTCCACTTCCCGGATTTGAACAAAACATGTTTTGGTGGATTTGTATCAAACAGTATACGTCAACGAAGTTCGCTGTTCACGCTGTTAATCATATTAAAAAAAGTTGTTTTTATGTTTTATATGCTTAGAGGTTTCGAACCTACAACTACTGTATACCAAAACATTTTCGCAAGGAGGTTTTTTGAACAACGTTTTGTTACCGTTTAGTTGCATATATAACTGATCTTTCCATGCAAGGGTTATTTTGGTTTTGGTATATATGTTAAAACGCTCAAGGTTTTGTTTTAAGCTATGTATATTGCAAAAACTATTAGGTTAACGTGAAAACAGAAAGCGTTTGTAAAAATTCCCCTCCCTATCATTTAAACAAATAGTGTGATCTATAACTATTCGAATGACGCTTATATACATGAGTCTATTTTGTATCAATATTTCAAAGTTTTTAACGCCATATGCGCAATTGAGTGACCTTACAGCACACAAGTACGCCAAAGGGAGATTATATTCGAAGGTAAATGCTATGACTGTTTACATATGCTCTTATAGCCATGCTACAAAGGGTGTCGGCCTTATTTGCCATAGCGGCCATTCAGAGATCCGATTGAAATTAAACTCGCTATACGACATTCATCAATTATTAACCGGGCATACACGGACAGAAACAGGGGCGTGCCATAACAGTCAAGATTCTAATGCTTTTGCACAGGTATTAGCAGCATAAAAAATCAAGTAGCATAGATAGAATCCACTTCGATCGGTTAAGTTAAAAAGTGTAGACAGCAAAAAAAGTGTAGTTAAAGTTTGGTTTTTATCCACTTTTGTGGTACAGGTCGCCTAATTTAAATACCACCATATTTTTTTATAGATACGTGTTCTGTCATTTCGCTTGATCATTAAACTGGTGAAAACTGTGATGTGTTTTTGTTGCAATCGTTTGATTTTTTTTTGATTTTTTTAAGTGTGAGCTGTTAATCTGGTATACACGTACGTACTTTACGACTTATCCATTAACTCAGTTTCGGACTTTTAGAAAGCACAATGAAATGATTTTTAGATCTTAAGAGAAGTACCAACCCGTACAGCGGAAATCGTTTTAACCTCAGGCCTAACCTATTCCATTTGAACGACAATTAGAGCAACGCCCTTACACAGCGGGTCGATTATTCATTATGACTGGCTACCAGTGGCTGATCGACCCACAGCCCGGTTTTTTGCTATGAGCTTTGATGTTAATGAAAGTACTGGCGCCCATTCAAGCCATTGGACGAAATGGTGCCCACCTAAGACACCAATTCTGATGATTGCCGGTGACTCTATTTGCTTGAATAGGGTGGTTAGGTAATAATATGTTAAGGGTAGAGGTTTGTTATAACGCAAGGCTAATTGTAAGATGAAAGTAAACCACTGAGCGACTACATAAAGCGAGTCACACGGAAAATAGTCCAACCGACGGATTGAAATGAAACCCGATGTAACTGTATCTACCTGTTAACATTTTACAAGAAATCTGTCGCTAAAATCAAGCAAATTGTGTAATGGTGTCGGCGTGGGAATTGCTGACGAAGATGTAATGGCGTTAGAACAATAAACGTAGTGTGGAAGATTGTCACATAGAACTAGCGAAATGTTGACGGTGCCTGGTCTGCTTCCTGCCAGCAGTAATAATTTCACACTCGATCGATATTCTATTGAATATAATGGGAAGTATACGCCCTTTATGTTGTAAACGACTAAAAATAGAACTTCAAACCTCACCAACAACATATACCACTTTATATTACTATTTATTGTATATGGGACACTTTTCTTATAAATATATATTAATATATTATATTGTACGCCGGTGTTTATGTAACATTGCCATTGTTTGGATTATTACTAGGAAAATAAAGCGACCTGCCAAGTTGCTTTATCGGCATTGATAAGGTCTGTATGCGATCAGAGCCTCGGTGGCCAGTGTCATCACCTATAGGTTAAATATAACCGACCGAATGTGACGATTATATTCAACTCGCGTATAATTGCTTTGAGTCGTCCCGTAGCGTCGATTGTTTGCACCTAATAGAGTTCGAGCCATCGCCTGTGAAGTGTCGTTAGTGCCACAGGCGAGGGTTTCGCAACTCGCTCGACGGGTAGGGAAAAAGGCGGCAAGTAATTACTACTCATACAAGATCGGTGGAGAGAGAGAAAGATGAAACTGGTGCCGAGATATATGCTTTGTTGAATTATTCAGTCTTTATTGCTGAGTAAGCCGGGTTGGAAGTTCAGTAAGCTCGTAAAATCTACTAACCACGTCATTTTATATAGCAGCGGAACATTTAAGTGTTGAAACCGTATTATGTATTTGTACTGAGGCTTTTATATGAACGAAAGTAAGAAGATAGTAACTGAACTTGCTGAAAGCACGTCGGAGCTGCAATTCCCAGAGTTCGGCCAAAGTAGTAAATTGTGCAATACTACAGATCATATAACAATGGCTCCGAACGTATCCGGACGATTTAGTCAAGATTATTACGACGAACCGACTGCCGTGAGTCCTGATATAATACCTGCAGAGGAGAAATCGAGATTAGAACGCGAAAATCGATTAAAATGTGTCTTACTCGGCGATGGAGCGGTTGGGAAGACAAGTTTAGTTGTAAGCTACAGTACGAATGGCTACCCCACCGAATACGTACCCACTGCCTTTGATAATTACTCAGGTAAGCCACGTTTAAAGCCTGTTCAGTCGATATTTCCGCAGTATTCTGATTGTTATCCTGATCAGCAGAAACTGTAGATTTCTTTAAAAAAATTGCGATAACATTTGTATTCCTCGTTTCTTTTTTATACGTTTAATAGTGTATTGAACTTATGTACTATGCCATCCAAATAGATACCTGAATTGTGATATCTCAAATCAGTGGTATGAAATGGTGACGCAGAGGTATATGATATGTTACGGTGTCGTCAGTATATTAAACATTATGTGACAGATTAGGGATTACCAATCTTTTCTTTTGTCTTAATTTATTTGTTGTATTCATGTTAATACCGTGGTTTGTCTATTTAAGTTAACATCATGCTTCTGCATTCTAGTTCGTATACAAATCGACGGGACAGCACTCCGGCTTCAAATCAGCGACACCGCCGGACAGGTACGCACTTTATGTTCTCCCTTATGCCCACTATAGTCTTACATAACGTTACGATAGCTACATGGATATGTGTTGCGTGGAACAGTTAAATTAATCAACGCATTAATTAGGATATGGACTTTGTGCTGTGTATGGTGCTTTGATGTTCAAGCTCGCCAAGCTGTATAGGAACGTGGGGTAAACACAGTAGGCTCCCTTGGGTTTCACAGTAAATTCGCTTTGAATTGATAATAGGACCAACGCTGTGTTCTCTCTCGAGCACACTCACAGCCTTCCGTTCATTGTCAAATGACGTCACTGCTCTTGTAGTGTGCCTTATACGGTATTACACCTCTATCGCTACGATACGAGGAGTGGGTATTACTAATATCATCCTGTGTTGTTTGATACGTAACTACGTTGAAAAGTAGCTATTACGAGAAACCGCTTGCTGCATTTGGCGGAAGTTCGCTTTGAAATGGGTAAACAATCATTCGCCGTCGTAATATCGACTTGATGACACTGTAATTATATCAATTAGAGAACCGTTATCTTCATCCTGCCACTTATAAATGTAACTGCGCAACATAAAGTTTTGACGTCATTAGCCGACCTGTCAACAATCGTTTTAATGAATTGAGTGCAGAGAAAATAGCAAGGTGTTATTTTGTTCAGAAAACTGTCCTTTATACGGTGAAAAGGCCCTCGAGATACAATAGTCCGACTTTGCAAGCTTGTCGCTTTATAGAAACCGTCTCCCGTCGAGCGTTTATTTATTTTCAATTGTTCCCTATTCTTTCTCCCAACCTATTGATGTGTTTTGTGTGGCGGGGCAGGACAAAAGAAGCCGCTACGCTCATCTGCACACATGTGGACTATATCCGGGGAAAGGTTCTGATTATCTTCACATCTATTTTGGTCAATTGTGCGCGAGACGCAAGGCCAGGACCACCTTCGAGAAAAAAAGAAGAAACATCTCCACGCCATATACGTAATATGTCTAGAAGGGGCACTAAATTAGGATGTTTATGTCGAGAAATTATGACCCCTTCTGTGTTTACTGCGGTTCCTGCCTTGAAAGATCATTTTCACTTTCGAGGAAGCCAGGTGTAAACCTTTCTAAATGTCTCCTAAAACAAACTCTCTATTGACGTGCTACGAAGAACAGCCCACACGGTCCCGCTCGTTACAGTCAACCTTGTGACGCGTTGGGTAGATTAGTCCGTGGGAGAGATGTCGCAATTTATTATCAAAGTGCCTTAAAATCAGGCCAGACACGGCAAATGACGAGGTTTTATTGTATCAGCGTCACGGGTCCGCGAGAAAACACCGTAATTAAACGTATGTCTAACTTTCGTTGCTATTTTCAGCAACAAACTCACTGATCTCTTATTCCAATGAACACAACATCGCCCGCAGAGTAATCAGATTATGAAGACGTATTATATTCCAGCATATTGCTTACCCGTCTTATTTGTTTACGTTCTTTTATATCTGGATTACCGGCGCCGTAAGCGTCTTTTCAGTGTCACTTGAGTTTTCGTACAAAGATTGACTCCGCTCGAGTGTGAAATAGTGTTGTTTTTGTCCAGATCTTATGGTTGGTAACTTCCCTTATCTAAACGTGGCTACAGATTTCTCGACTTGTTTTTTTATAGCCGCGACACAGCAACGATTGGAAGCTATTGTTGCTCGAACTGCTGTCTGAGCTCTTGATAACAACCAAGTTACTTGAAAAAAATAAAAACCGTCCACGTACACTAATTTTGTCTGCGAATCGAACCGGAGTCACGGGGTTTTGTTTTCATTTCGCAATGTTCGGTTACGAGCGGATATGTATGATGGGAAATGCCTATAACCAGCGCGGCTAAGTGCCAATTTTCAAGCCATAAAAGTAAATCAATGGCTGCTATAGCTACCGTTTCCACTGCGATTTTGAAATAAAGCGATCTGTTTGGTTTTCAAGGAAACGGCGGGTTTCATTAAACGGAAGGTTTTATTTAACCGCACCACGCTATGTGCTGGTTGAACTTCGGACTATTAATACGAAATATGGGAATCTTTTGTGCGGGCGTTCCTACTCTCAAAATTCGAACGAAATCGGAGGTTTTAGAATTTAATTAAAGTCACATTTCACGCCTTCCAGCTGTGCTGTTGTACATAAAATTAAGCTGCTCTTTGTTGTTACAGGATGAATTCGATGGGATGAGACCGCTTTGTTATCCCGGTACCGACGTGGTGCTGGTTTGTTTCAGCGTGGTTCGACCTACTTCTTTATGCAACATTCGAGATAAGTGGCTGCCCGAGATTAAGAAGTATCTACCAAAAGTACCCGTCGTGCTCGTTGGAACTCAAACCGATCTGCGAACTAGCTTAGATGTACTGGTCGATCTTGCAAGATACAGGTGAGTTCCCACGCACTTCAACCACTTTAGTATACATGTTGGTGATTTGTCGTTGTTACCTACTATTTGTATATACAAAATTGTGTAATGCATCAGTTAGCGCGCCAGATTTACTTGCGTGTTTAAAACTCCTTCCGTATTTAGTAAACAAACAATGTATACGCAGAATACTCTAATTAGTTATGACAGGCATTTCTTTTTTCTTTGGTTTGAGAATAAGAATCTATACAGTTTATACATTTCTTGGTTTCCCCTCCCCCCAAATTGAACAGTGGCTGGTAAATTTTCTACCAAATTGAATAAGAAATGGCTTTTAACAATAGATAATTCGTGTTACAGTTAAATAAATGATAAAAAATGTAACCGGTGTGTTAAATAATATTCCTAGATAACCCTGTGTGAAATTAACAACAAACGATAATGTATATTTAAAAAGAAAGCGTCATTTAAAAAGCGATTCGAAAATTAAAACGTTAATTCCATATTTCTGACTGTCAGTCAAATTTGACTGTCTCTGTTCGTAAATTCGCACGCATTCGTGATATTAATAAACTCATTTGTCCCTTTAGTGAACGGCCTATCACGGAAGAGGAAGCCGCGGCATTTGCAAAGCAACATGGCGCTTGTGGGTACGTGGAATGCTCTGCACTCACTCAGAAAAACCTCAAGCAAGTCTTTGACACCGCCATTCTCGAAGGCATGGACTTCGCAGAACGCAAGCAGAGAAAGAATAGTCGCAAATCAAGGAACGACTACCAAGCGGGGGTTATTTGATAAGAGCAGCAAGAAGAGAACTTTAAAATGTAAGCCACGTGCATGGTGGCGAAAATACTGCTGCGCTGTATAATTTCACACTACATTTAAACAAAGTTCCTTACTGTTCCACCACAACCCTGTAAAATACGTTTTAAACGTTCTACACACGCTTATATTCGTGACACCATCTACAAGGTCAAAATTGGTTGAATTTAATTTTTTCGCCGAAACTGTTTCGGCTATTGTAGCCGATTTCTAAACACGGCATTTACACCTTGATGTGGGCTATTGTTGCCAACTCTGGCAAAACACTGTGCTTCTCATTTATTTATGCCCCTAAGTCATTGCGAGTGGTAGCAACACTTGGTGCACGCCTCTTTTTAATTTATCTGTTTCGTCGCCCGTTTCGATCAACTAAACTTTTGCATCAGCTGGTGTCACCAGGGCCAGTGTATGTATACTATGTTGAACTGTTAATCCAAACTCGCTGTCTCTTTAATTGATTATCAGCTATGCTAAGTGCTCGAGTATAAAATGCAATACACGATTTATGCCTCCATATTACGGTATTTTTGAAAACAGATAGAACAATTGGTTTTAGCTAAAAATTTTTTGGCGAAGACAGTTATATATGTGTACCAGTTCAAAAAACTTGTATAAAGAAAAAAGCATAGAAATGTATGTACAAATAGCACCGTAGACAAGTATAATCGGAACAACCTAAACAACACTGAAAGGCACAACTGCACAAACTGTAAACAATTAATATAAATCCCCCCCAAAAAAAGATTCAATTATTTGCTAAAGAAATTGGATGCATCATTTACACACAGCTGGGTACCACTATAATGCGTTCCCACTCTATAAGAGATTCTTCACAAATTATAATGTGTTATACAATATAAAACGTTAAGATGGCAGCACCATTCTTAGGTAAACTTGGTCGAGGAATTCACTAATCACTCGATCAGTTGCCCTGGCGATGGTAATCTCGTAACTGCGGTTACATTTACGTGGCCGAAAGGCAACTGCTCATAATTTTCGACTGTGCAGTTGCTTATTCAGTTTTTATGAATAATTTCCATTTTTTGATTGAAATTTAAAAACCAATACAATGTAAGCATTACTATATACAATTTTAGGTCTAAAGGCACTGTAGTCTTTTATCGCATTCTTAGTTATGTTGGCTTTTACGCCTGCAACGCGTGATTTGCAATTTTACAAAACAGAAAAAAAATATTTGATCAAATTAGCCTATTACCAGCCAGAAACCCTTAAAAAATTTCTACGGCATTTACTTCATTGATTATTTCCACAGGGTAATTTCCCGAAATGTGGCTGTTTATACGATTAGTTATCTTATTCGCACCACGTCGGATCGTCAACGAGATTGTGTTGGGTCAGAATCAATACTGCGAGGTCGGTTGTGTGTCTTGGGTATTAAGCACTGCGAGGAAAATCCCTACACCCAGTCGTTTATTGGGCTGAACAAAATATGTAGTAATGTCTTTAACATATTCAACAATAACTCGGGTTAACCCGTCTGTAGAAGGAAAGGTAATTTAACGATTAAAACAATAATATTCTTGTTTGGTGAAATATATTCTTGTCAATTTTGTATAAAATAGGTGCACCGATTATCAGCACACGGCGCCTATTTGCACAACTGCAGGGTGTCAGCGATTTTTCAATTTGAGTAGACTATCAACGAGATGTAAATATGCTTTTATCTTGCCTGTTAGTATCGCATTTTACGGAGCATGGTCTGTATGGTTAGTTCGTGACAAACAACACAGCATGAACAAATAACATGCTAATTATTGCCTCTGTTAACATCCGTTCCATACAGCTTAGTCTCCCGCAGGATGTTTTTATCATCTAAAACGCTTAAAAAGTCGTGAGATTATGTTTGCATCGCATTCGTTTTTGAAACTTTAAACAAGGGACGGTCATAAAATGAACAGGATACTTCTTCTTTTGCTGGTTGCGACTTTCTTGACTGTTGGTTCTGTAAAAGGAGACTACGTCCATTACAGGCATTGGGGCAAGTAAGTATTATTGCATTACGGCAATAACTTTAAGGCCAACTGTATAATAAACCTTCGTATTTTTTTAGTTGTTCTCCATCTTAAAAAAATTTATTTTATAGTTTATGTTTTTAAAGATCCTTACGCAGGTTCAAGATATTTAAGTCTCTATATGGCTTATCTCCACCATATTTATTTGATTTGATTTTTAACAATTCATTTTTTCGTTTTAGATGGAACCACGAAAAGATGGAAGGTATTTAATAACGTTGTGTTTAATGTATGCTAAACTTGTTGTTGTACCGATAACACATGCCAAAAAATCGACTAGTAATGTTTAACTGTATTTTGCATTTGTTCTGTAGAAATGGTGGCTGACGAAGCAAACATACAAGAATTGATGGAAGCTAAACTCGATAGCTTGAATTAAAACTGCGCGTCATGCAAACGTGCCAACCATCGTAAATTGTGATTTTTTATTTTAAGTTGTAAACGAACGAAGCAGAGATTTAAGTATTCGTGTGTAAACGGTTATGATAGTGTTAAGCGTATAGTAGCCTCACTGCACATAGTTGGGAAAACGCAATGGTAAAATAATGAGTGCCCAAAGTCTGGTTACCGGAGTTAGCACAGTGTGGTGTAGGCTTATATGACTAAAGGGCTCCACACACATATAGCGTTTTGCGCAATCCTTCGCGTTTCTCGCGTCTCGTCATCCTTCTCGTCAGGCGTTGCGTTTAAGAGAGACGCGAGAAATCTACTAATATAGTTCAACAAAAAAAAACATAACGCAACATCTCATTAAACACATAACGTAATAGCGGAACTTTAAGAAAACTTTAAAGCAGCGATTATTTAAATCGATGGGTTTTAATTTTCACACCAGTCCTATTTGCAAAGTTTTAAGCTTTCAGCGATATTCAGATTTGTGTATAGTCTAATACAGTACCGAGATATAAGGATCCTTGTACCTTTTACGTGTTCGTGTTAGTATTTATCCGAGCACAGATAGGATAGTATCGAGGTATATATTATAGTATACATTCGGGATTTTTAAAGTACATAACATAAATGGGAAAACGCAAAGCTGAAATACCGCATGTCCACAGTCCGGTTGCCAAAGCTAAAGTGATGTATAGGTGGGTATATATAATTGAGTCCTTATTTTCTATACTAATAGTCTTAAAAATATATAAAACAAAACGAAAATGCGAACAGCTCAAAAACGAAAAACAGATCAAGCTATATTTTTGTATAACTTGCCTGTTTGTATCAATCACCATTTTACGAAGTTTGGACCATATGGTTATTTCGTGAGGAACATCACAGCATGAACGAACAACCATGCTGATTATTTCCTCTAACAATATCCGTTCAATGCATAGTAAGCTTTCTAAGGATTTTTTTATCACGGTGTTTATACGCTTGGTAAGTCGAGCGCTTATATTTGTATCTCATTCGCTTTAACGAAACTAAACAAGAGAGGAGCATAAAATGAACAAGATTTTTTTGTTTTTGCTGGTTGCGACATTCTTAATGGTTGACTTCGTAGAAGGAGACTTGGTACATTACAGGCTTTGGAACAAGTAAGTTATTTTTTTATTACGGCAATAAGGTAGGCTAACTCTATGTTGAACCATTATAATTTTCAAAGATCTATCGAATACACAGGGTTTAGATATTTTAGTTTCTATGTAGTTTCAGCCATATCTATTTTTAACTTTATTTTTTTAATCTTCGTTCTAGATGGAACCACGAAAAGATGAAAGGTGAAATATTTGTTTTTAAAGTAAACTGAACTGCTGGTTGTAAGGCTAATGTGATAACATAATCCTGGAAGATGCGACCAATATAAATTACCTTTTGCGTTTATTCTGTAGAAATGGTGGCTGACGAAGAAAACATACAAGAATTGGTGGAAGCTAAATTGGATAGCTTAAATTAAAATTGCGCGAAATACAAGCATGCCAACCGTTGTAAATTGTGTTTTTTTTAATTGTAAACGAGCGAAGCAAAGTATTCATGCAAGTACAGTTAAGATAGCGTTGAGTGTATAGTATATTTAAGTGTTGGGTGTATAGTATATTTAAGCTTTAGAAAGTACAAAACATAGTTAGGAAAACGAAAGGTAAAATAATGAGTGCCCAAAGTCCGGTTACCGGAGTTAGCACAGTGTGGTGTAGGCTTATATGACTAAGACGTTTATACTAATATAGTTCGCCAAAAAAACATAATGTAACATCTTATTAAACTTATCACGTAGGCCTAATGAGAAATAGTTCAAGTAAAATTTAAAGCAGCGTTTAATTTAATCAGTGAGTTTTAATTTTCACACCAGTCCTTTTTGCAAACTTTCAGGCTTTCAGCGACACTCAGATTTGTGCATAGGCTAATACCGAGATATAAAGATCCTTCTACCTTTTAAATGTTCGTGTTCTTATCTTCATTAGCCATGTGATTATTGCGTGGATAAAATAAACCGCATAAACGAAAAATTGTACTGCCCAGTAGTAAATATGAGATGAAGCGCTATCCCGATAATTTATATTATTATTACAATTATATTTGTATAGTTGGTTATATTAACAAAGTTTAAAAAAATTGAAATGCAATATTAAAACAACAGCGTATTGACGTCGCGGTTCTAATACAGTTAATTCAACAACATTTCACGCCAGCCGCTATAGCTCAGTGGTAGAGCACTGGTCTCGTAAACCAGGGGTCGTGAGTTCAAACCTCACTGGTGGCAAGTTAGTTTGGTAAATTAATTTATGCAAACCTTATTTGATATAAATCAGAAGTAAAAATCTCATATGGAAATACAATATTATAGCATTTAAATCATAAATTTTAAATTGATTCGGGTTTGTTTTAAAAAATATTTTAAGCCTACCTTTTTCTTCTTATAATGATTACATCTTTTATCTTTAAACAGCTATAACCGTATTTACATTGTTTATACGCATTTACGCGGTTTATATAATATTTATAATTGTTAAGAAGAAATTTCTATGAAAAACGGTTACTACAGCAACCAAAACGCCCGAAATATTTGTTCTGAATGAAAATTGTATGAAAGGTAAAGCATAGATATCAGTTTCAGTTACAACCTACAAATATAAAATACCATTAAAATGCAACCTGCATTTTCTGCTATATTTAGTAATCTTCATGGGAGATATTATGACTGCTGTTTATTACCCTGGCGTTCATTATATAAAATCTCAAATTTGTATGTATCTTATACTGAATACAGAAAAATAGTTTAAACTATAAACCTTGTGAATTAAAAGCACCATTTCCAAAGATAGTCAAGGAATTTATACCAAAAAAATTTACAATGGAAGAATTTGGAAATTCAAGAGAATCTTGGTGTGCTGTTGAGCTTAATAAATCACAATCGTGGTGCAGAACAGAAAGACAACATTACAAAGTTTGTTTTCTTGTTGTTATACTATATCTGCTGATCATTTACTAATTTAGTTACCATGGTTCTTACTGCGATTCAATCATCAATGAGGTAGTCAGGTTCATATTTTTCAGCTGCATTAAGTATTCAGATGACAACTGTTCATTTTTATTATTTTAAATAATTTTTTATGACGGTTAAGTTGCGCATGTTTTTATTGCCTTACAAACTGTAAAATTTGTATCAGTCATTGTACTTTAACGTCCACCAATATCAAATTACCTTATTGAGTTTTGTCATATATATATACCACAGTCAAGAAATGCCCGGTGGATATAGGATATTCATGTCTATCCCCATAAATGGAAAAACCTAGGGACTTAACACAGAGGCTATCGTCAGATCATCTTGTGCCCACCGTCGGGTTACCAGAGCTATTGCAGTGTATAGTATGTGATACACACGTTCCTTCAATTTTAGTATAACCCACTAATCTGCTGGGTTCACACAATGTCTGTTAAGTGCCTTGCACTAGGACAAATCCGACTAGCCAGCGACCAGTTTCGAGTCTGCAACATTTCGGTTGAAAGGCATCACACTAAACCATCAGATTAACTGGTCAGTGTTCATAATAAATTATGTTATTTAATTAATTTCGTAATAAAAGCCATATAAACTTACACAGAACAAATAGTTGAAATACTGATGTAAAAGCGAATCCATAGCAACCGCCCCTCAAATTAGTGCAAATTTTATGGTAACTGGCTGGATTAGTGTTTATTTTTGTTGGGATAGAATATTCAGGTCCACCGTCTGATTGTCTAGTTGTGCTATTGTGGTGTGTTTTATGATTTAGACGTTCTTTCAATTTGGCGGAACCCAATATTCCACTGGGTTCCGGCAATATCCATTAAATGGAAGTTTCTAACCTGCAGCTGAAAGGCAACGCACTCATCCTCCACGAAGCTAATCGGTCATTTTTGTACGACTAACTAAACACATGATTTATTTAAAGCTACAATCCTACTGGTCCAATGACAGTAAACCAAACTACAGTTATACTCCTACTATGCTACACTATATCAAATTACACAGCAAGGTAAATTTCTTCTTCACAGGAAAATTTTAACAGCTCTGTATTCAGTCCTAATCGAAATATGGAGGCCGAGCAGAGGTGTAAGTGGAAAGTTGAGTCCCCAACACACAGAGAGAAAAGGCATTATGCAATTGCTCGTAAGATAATTAAAAATGATAACTGATTTACCCTGTGCAACATAATTTCTTCGATTATGTTATTTACATGGCCACATTAAATAAAGGAAAACCTGTTTTTTTAAATTCCAAGTACGGTATACTTTTAAAACTGACCTTTTTACCAATCCAACAAAATTGTAAAACAAGAAGTGAAATGTATTGCAAGTTTTATGGGAATCATGGAAAATGTAAAGAAGTCCAAGAAACAAAAACTGAACAGTCATTCCTGGATCAAAATATAATTTTTCTTTTTCTTTGCAGATTCATATCAACTGAAGTTTTAAAACGATGAATACTTTTTGCCATAGTTCTTTTAACATGTCATTTGCCATTGTAAAGCGAATATTAATATATTAAACAAGGCAATATTTTAAATAAAACATGAATATTTTAAATTTTACACGGTGCTGTTGGAAAAGAAATTATTGCTGTATTGAAAAATTGCTAAAAATCAATCATGATGCTTTGACAGAGATTAAAAGTATTAGTAATAAAGTGATAATTTTGCCAAATTAATTTTATTTAATATATTTAATATGATATATGTGCGGTACTGGTATTTAGTTGTTTTTCAGGGAGGGGACAGTTTCTACCGTAAGATTACTAAGGTTGACTGCATTGGTAGTATATTTAAA
>CH002515.1:25165-38022 GCA_000149265.1 Ciona savignyi
AGCTGCGAAAATTAACGGTTAACCATGGTTAACCGTTTTTATGGTTAACCGTCACGTCAAATTTTAACCGTTTTTCAACAACTCTTTTTTAACTCTTAAATGTTCGTTGGTTGTAGCACAGAATCCTTAAAATCGCAACCTAAATAACACAAACGTTCATTCATATTTCGAAACGTTACTTTACCGCCCACATTTATTTGGACGTAATTGCGTTCAACGCATCCTGTGCCGGAAACGTAACAACAAAACATCTAAAGATAAGCAGAGTTAATAATCTTCAAATATACATAACTCCATTCACATGTCTATTGTTTCATTACTAACGTAATATAAGCAACCATTCACACGTCGATTGTTTGATCGTCAATGTAATATAAGCAACCATTCACACGTCGATTGTTTGATTGTCAACGTAATATAGGCAAATATTCACAGCTGATTGTTCGATTTTTAACTCAATATTACGCATTACAACCAAAGTATATGTCGTAAGGTGACCGTTTAAAAACTTAAAAGCACCACATAAATAAACAGATTTATAATAACATATAAGACCCGATAATCAATATTGATAGAACAAGGGTTCTTTAGATTGTTTGAATATTGCAAAACGTAGATTTGCAAATAGCCTATGTTTAAAACCCTTTAGAAACGGGATTGTTTTTGCGCAATTTGCGCGTTTTGACCGAGTCCGCTTTGTAGTGCTCTAGCGCCTCTCGTGTTATAGTTAGAGCAAAATGTTCAACACTAGAGTTGTTCCAAATAAAATTTCCAAAATTTCTAAAATTTTAATTTTTTGATGACGTCACTATCTGGCCATCCACGTCATATTCTTTCTTATATAATGTTATAGTTTTTGATCTTTTGACAATACAGCTTAACTTAGTTTTACAAAGTTACTCAGAAACACATTTTCTACAATTATATTATAATTTTGATTTGATGACGTCATCAAAATAATATTACGTCACTAGTTTCATGTTATAGGTCTACCTATGCCAAAGTTTTTTTTTATAAAAAATGTTACATTATGAATTTAGATTACTATCAAGTCCACATTGAGTTTTCTTACTACTTTTCTTTAAAATAAATTATAAATGAAGTGTTTGAACCAAATTGCAGACTATAACCGTAAAGATACTCCAAACCACCCCAAAAATGTAAAAAAAACAGGTAAGATCACATCTGGGACATCCCAAGAAGCGAAACTGATTCTACTGTCATAGAGACATTAAATGAAACGAAAATTTTGAGCATAGTATTGAAAAAAAATGTTTTTTTGCGAGACTTTTCCCTCAGAATTAGTCCAAAAAAGTCATAAAATTCAACTAAACTTTACTTAAAAATTTTAAATGCAAAGTTATGTTTAATTTTGTTGTTTTCAAAAGATATATCATATAGCTTTCCAAAGAGACCAAAGTTTAGCAGTTTGGACAAGAAATTCTGGAGATTTTTCATTTTGAATGACCACATGTCAAAAAAGCCAAATTTGGTCTTATCGTTTTTAAAGGGTTAAACGTCCGATTTAACGTTAGATTATATTTATACATGCTAAACAAAATGTCCGGATTCAAATTATTTTAACTCGCCGGTAATCACGCGCGTTATTTCTTTACTGTCCTTTACGGCTGCCCGACCTTTAACTTTATTTGCCAAAAACGGTGCCGATTTGATGGTAGTTTAAAGAAATCGGTTAACGGTTAACCGATTATTGTTACATCAGTTAACCGTTTTTTAAATTAACCGTTAATTCGCAGCCCTAGTTGTGACACAATCTGTATTTTCTAAACTGTGGTTCCTAGAAATAGTATTCTTATAAAATGCTAAACAGTAAAATATTAAATGAAGATATACCGGTACTGTAATTTTTCATTGGATTATTTATTCCTAATATAGTTTAAATATTACAGAACAGTTCCACAGTCCGAAAAGTAAGTTACTTTTAACCAGTAAGACAATTTACAGAAACGGAACATATTAAGGGGTGTTACTATTGTTTCTGGGTATATATATACTTTTATTATACACATCTGATGATGTTTTGACACAAAATAATCACCCAAATGGATCGTTTTGCAATATTTCCCAATCTGTACATACCGAGAGAAACATGACTGAAAGGGGCATAACTCTAATAGCCTTACAGCCCATTCATCAACTTTGATAGATTGGAGTTACTGTCACTATATCAAAACCACTCAGCACAAATATTTAAAAATGTTATTAAATTATACTGTTGGAATTTTACGTTCTTAGTACATGTGTTCAGTCTTAAAATTAGGTTAATTGCCCTAAAGAATAAAAACACTTGTTTATAATGTAATTAAACATCATTCGCTTTGGGTAAGATGTCTAAAAAGACGGTCAGTTACCTAAAAGACACATACAATTATGTTCCGTTTCGGTCCGTTTCTGTCCATTCCTGTAAATCGTCTTACCCACTTTTAACAATATTTTGGTATTTCCTTTTTTATATATAAAAATTTGTACATTATTGTAATCCTGTACTAACATACACAATGCTTTGTATAGAGAATACTGCTTTATAATTCTACACACTATAACCTATATGAGGAAACACTAGCAATACTTATCGGTGCTCGGTGGTCTATCAAAGTTTAACATAATGGTATAGTCCAGCGGTTCTCAAACTTTTTTTGTTGGCGGCGCCTTTTGTAAACTTATTAAATCTTGCGGCTCCCTCATAAAGCCCAAATTTTCAAACTGCAACTTGCAAGTATTGTATATCCAGACTAGTTCGCACTTTAATAACCATTCAAATTCTTCACTGAAGTGACGAACAGTCATTTAATGCAAAGCAGTTATTTGACAAACCATTATTCGAAAACAATGCAACGTTAGTCAGCAAATAGTGGCAGTTAACACCGAACAGTGGAATTTTACCAAGTAAAACGAATACTGTATGGGGTTGCACACCGAGCTCATACATCTCCAACTAACACATGTACTGTAATTTTATGTAAGAAAACAATAAATGCAGCAACTTCCGCATGCTTTCGCGGCGCCCCTGGCAAAGTCTCGCGGCTCCCAAGTGCGCCGCGGCGCCCAGTTTGGGAACCGCTGGTATAGTCTAATATTGTTATATAAGTGTTATGCTAGAATGTAGATCCGTAGTTAAAACTTTAACTAATCTTCACCAATGAGCGATTTGAAAAACTTTTCTTTTTCGTAGATCTTCCATTTAATCGTTATCAAGTTAACTCTGCGGTTTTTGGATTCAACAACGCATGAAAAAAACTCAACGTGACTTGAATCAACATGAAAAAAACAAACGCAATAACTTTCCCGCCAAAAATGATTCAATTTGTTAGACGTGCGACAACTCGTGGAATTTTTAAAGGGTTATTCATGTTTATGCCTGAAGATGCGAAAACGCAGAAGGTTGTTATCACACTGGCGACCGTCAGATCGGAGATATATAAACAAGAGACTCTTGTTTATATATCTCCGGTCAGATTACCTAGGGCAGGGATGTCCAACCTTTTATTGTAATGGGCCGCATTGTCACTTAAAATAATTCAATGAGCCGCATAACCTATTAAATTTCAATACAAACGGCAGGGTTTAAATTAATGGTTTTGAAATGATTTGCGAAATGCGCGGATAAGGAGCGCGCGAAAAATATATTTTGGTTATGATAAATTGCCTTAAACGACCAGAAAGATATTTATTTCATAAACGAGACAGTACCGTTATTTAGTAGTACAGTAATGATAAATCTGCAATAAACGTAAATTTAAAAGGGGTGTGTCGCATCTCGCCAATCATAAATAAAGGAATCGAGGTATATTAACGCATAATGACGATTATTGCCTCGTGATAGCAATGCTTATTATACGCCAATAATGCAAAGTAAAGTCAAGGTAAATAAATATTGTTATGTTAAAGGCAAACGATGTTATATTAACGTGTTAAGGATTTAATATTAAAAGTGCGCGAAATCAGTACCGGTAATTTTCGCGATTTTGTTAACTTTTGTAATTCGCGATCTTTAGAAAACGGTTCGCGAATAGCGTTGAGCGATCCCTTTATTCCACCCCTAAATGGGTACATAAAGAAACAATTTTAAAGCCAGTAATTTCATCTTTAAAAAAAGAAACAAATAACACACATATAGAATAAAACAAAAACTCATTTCTGCAATACAAAGTCAATGAGATAAGTGTTTGTCGTCAGCAGGTTTCTTTCTGCAGTTTTGATGTTTACTGCCTCTCTAAAAGCTGACTGATACATTTAATTTAGGCCAAGATTTAAAGTTCAAAATATTACTTGGAATAAAAATGACTAGCGGGCCGCACAAAAATAGGGAATGCGCAGGGATTTTTTTATCGTCACTGTCGGCTTACAGAGTTTTTGCGAGACGGGCTGTTCACCAAAAAATGACGCATGCCACGCTGTTCACCAAAAAATGACGACACGCCACTTTTTCAGAGGCGACACGCCACTTTTTGCGAGGCGACACGCCACTTTTTTGGAGGCGACACGCCACTTTTTTAGAGGCGAAACGCCAGTTTTTTAAAGGCGACACGACACTTTTTTTCTAGGCAATACCTCACTATGTGTTATAGTTAAGTAATTTTTTTTTATTCTCCTCTTGGTTGGACTTATGATCCACTTTTTCAGAGGCGACACGCCACTTTTTTCGAAGCGACACGCCACTTTTTCGGAGACGACACGCCACTGTTTTGGAGTCGACACGCCACTTTTTTCGAGGCGACAGGCCATTTTTTTAGAGGCGACAAGCCACTTTTTCGAAGGCGATACGCCACTTTTTCGGAGGCGACACGCCACTTTTTTAGAGGCGAAACGCCACTTTTTTAAAGGCGACACAACACATTTTTTCTAGGCAATACCTCACTATGTGTTATAGTTAAGTAAATTTCTTTTATTCTCCTCTTGGTTGGACTTGTGATTAAATGTGAGCAAGATAGCAACTCTTTTTTTAATAATCCATGGTCATTTTTCATATTTGTTTGTCCATGGCAAGAACTTTTCACCCGTATGATACATAATTGTAAATGCAAAATTCTATTTAAAGGGGTAAATGTAATAACCCAGATAGATGCCTTTGAATTATACTGGACAACATAATACTTCTTTATTATCGTTATATAAAAGAGACACATGTCCCTGTATTGCTGTTTCCTGCTATAATGCACGTAATAAGAAAGTGTTGTAACTTGTAATCTTTATATTAAGAATGGTTTGTGGTAAATAGGGTCCTGCTTAAAAGCTCCAGGACAAATATAATCGTCCGGTCGGTTAGCTTAGCGGTAAAGTGCGTCGCCTTTCAATCGAAAGGTTGCAGATACGAAACTGGTCGCTAGCTAGTTGGTTGTGTCCTTGGGCAAGGCACTTTACGGACATTGCCTGGACCCAGCGGATTAATGGGTTCTACTAAATCGAAGGAACGTGTGAATCATACACAACACACTGCAATAGCTCCGGTAACCCGACGGTGGGCGCGAGGTGATCTGACGATTGCCCGTGTGATAACCCCCTTGGTTTTTCCATTCACATGGATAAACATGAATATCCTATCCTATCCTATCCTAGGTGTACAATGCCACACTTTGGTAGAGGCTTAACCATATGTCCAACCAAGGGGAGAAGAAAAGAAATTTACTAAACTATAACACATAGTAAGGTATTGCCCAAAAAAAGTGTCGTGTCGCCTCTGAAAAAGTGTCGTGTCGCCTCGAAAAAAGTGGCGTGTATGCGACACTTTCTGGTTTATAGTTCTATTGGTTTTTGCAGTGTGTTGTGTATGATTAAATCGTCGCTTCAATGAAATAGAACTATCAATTAACTGAGTTTTTGGAAAAACACAACTAGTAAACGACAAGTTCCCAACCTCCAACCATTCGGTTAAAAGGTGACGCACTAATCCACCGAGCTTTTCGTTCGGACCATGCACCCTCTGTATGTATAGACAGAGTCTGTGGTCGGACTAATGCTGACAGTTCTTTGGAATGACTGTATATTAAGATCAGTATATATTAAGTAGAGTAGGAACGTTTAACCGAACAAACTAAAATGCACTATCTATGAAACTAATTTCGTGAACATATATCTTAAGGCTAACCCTGCAAAGTTCTGTCTTTCTAGAAAGTAGCACAATTTATTGATTTAACCTCACAGATCTGGCGAGCTAACAAGCATTAGCAGAGACTTATGTTTTAAACAAGCAAGATCTTAAATACCCCCACTGGTTAATTTGTATACTCACACTACATACTATTCCGGTCTCTCGAAGAATCTTTAAGATCGAATGTGTTGAAAGATAATGCTTGTACAAGATAGGATAGGACATTCATGTTTATCTCCGTGAATGGGAAAACCAAGGGGGTTAAAACACGGACAATCGTCAGATCACCTCGCGCCCATCGTCGGGTTACCGGAGCTATTGCAGTTTGTTGTGTATGATTCACACGTTCCTTTAATTTGTTAGAACCCACTAATCCGCTGGGTTCAGGCAATGTCCGTAAAGTGCCTTGCCCAAGTACACAACCGACTACCTAGCGACCAGTTTCACACCTGCAACCTTTCGATTGAAAGGCGACGCACTAAAGCGCCAAACTAACTTGGGCTACTGTTGAATTGCTGTTCTTTTGCACACCATGTCACGTATTCGTACAACAAATATTGATATTCCCCTGGTAACAACTTCGACGCTTCTCACAATATATTTGCACTGTAAATATAGACAAGACTGTTTCTGCGCATGATAAGACTAACAAATTGATTCAATGAAACGATTTAATTAATAAAGTTACTTTTTAAACATAGCGACAGCGCCAGGTTCACTGATGTTGGATAACTCAGTCGAAGTGCTTTGACATACAGACAGCCCGCATTCACCTGGCCAACGTCATTTTAAAAGCATTTAATTCACGTTTTGCTGCAGTAATTTTTTGTATTTATTCCCTTGTCAATGTTGTACAACACGGCAAAAATCATTTTCGTCTTGGTTTAAATTTTCGGTTGCTGAACTTTTTTGAGAAGTTTGGTTTTCTGGTTTTCTCCAAGGCTCGTTTGGCCTCCCATTTTAATTGTTTGTGACTGGAGCGATCTTTATTAACCAACGTAGAGCTTGTACCACTATTTGACCTACAAGATTTCAAACATAATTTAATTTTTAAACATTAGTTTACATAAAAGTAAACTGAAATATGATGCCCAAAGAGAATAACATACTTGTCATTGGCGTTTTCCTCCATCATTATATTAAACTTATCCAGATCATTTTCATGGCGACGGCGTTTGGTTGGTGGCTTGGATTGTCGTGAGCTGCCTTTGTTTACTTTTCTTTTACCAGTTTCTTTTGGCCCTGGACATAATTAATTCAAGAATATGTCCATGGGTACACTTATTTTTTATTTTTTATCCTGGAAACCAGGATAACGGTCAAATTCAAAGGTATTTTTACTGAACACTAACACCACAACTCAATGCTGGAACCCAAGCAATGAGTAAACAACGTTGCACCAGCTGTCTGATGGTTGCCAACACAGCGATATGCAATCAATGTGTAAAAATTTAAATTACGGCTGCCACCACTTATACAGCAACCAAAAAGCATAAGTCAAAAAACAAAGTATCATCATGAATCGCTCAGTGGTGCTGCTCATATAAGTTCCCCAAACTAGATTTCCAACCCAACAGGACACAAATAATACCAATTTAAATCCAAGGAAATCAACCATTTCAAGCAATGAAATAGAAAAACGAACCAGTGTCAAAAATCCCAGCCTCATCTAGGTCTTCCTCTTCTAAAAGATCATCCTCTCCTTCTTCCATATTGAAGCCATAATCCTCTGTTTCTAGAGTTGAAATTTTAAAATAACCACATGACAACAGCCAGTTCGTTACAACTATTAGACTGAAAAATCCATTGACTGTGCTGTTACATATCGTTAATATTTTCCCAATCAAGCAAAAAAAAGAGATGTTTATCATTTTGTTTTAGCTTCATAGGAAACATGAAATAGGATGTTTTTTTTTATTCCAAGCATTAATCCAACATCATGTTATAATTTTCCCTAACCATGGCAACACAATTTATCATACAACTAACCATTTATAATTAACTCACTACATTTTTTTTTCTAAAATAAAGAATCAGTTTTTTATTTTAAAACCACTTAAAAAATTAATTGTTGTCATCATTATACTTGACACATTTTTTACCTGAAGCATGGTCTTCAGATCCTGATTCTCTATCAGAATCTTCCTCATTAAACTTCTCGTTTGGAGCCGAACTTGAAATATTATGATGGTCATAAAAAAGTCGCCAAGTCCCAATCTTTTGCATTACCAAAAAGTCCAGCGCCATGTTTTCGATCCAAAATTATCGTTATAAATTCATAACACAACCAAGTTTAAAGTAAAAAATACAAACTTTTAAAAATATCTTCACACTTAAAATACCTTTTGTTATAAATTGACTCTGAGAAGTCGAGTTTGTTGTTCTTGGCTTGGCCGCTCATAAACTCATCAAACTCTCCGTCTGACACACTCTCTATATCACTGTCTTCTTCTGTTTTGTCGGCCTTCGGAGTTTTCATGTGGCTTAGTTGAGAAAAGTACCTGGAAAGCCAACCACATCTGTGTTTAAATAAGGTTTACCTGGATTGAAACTATTAAACTGAACACTAATAAAGAGGAATTATGCTGTGAACTGCATATGTGTAAATAACTCAAATATTAAATATTTATACAAGATCTATTCAAATAAGGCCAATTTCACATAACCATTTTTAACTAGGGCCCACTAAAATTAGTCCTATTTAAATGGTACCTATTCAATGGACACGTATATCACATTTTAAAGTTTGCCCAATTAATACCAATAGTTGCAAGCTGCACTAATTCTGTTGAGATAGCAATTTTTTCAACAACACAGAAAGCAAAATATATATTAGGAAGTTAAAGACAATTTAAAAGGCTTTCAACTCTTATGATGAAACGATATTAGTACACTTTTCCACGGAATTCCACCTGTGGTAAAATACTTCATCCGGAGCTAAATTTGTCTTCTGCAGAAATTCTGGTGAATTGACAGGAATTTGGGTTTGGTTGAATGCTGCATGTCGTCGTCTGTGGTTCGCTGATAACAGGCGGACACTTTGATTTGCCTTCTTTCTTGATGTCACTTCCTTCGACTTTGGGTTACGGTAAACAAACCGGTCTAAAAATCTAAGCAAAAAAAATTAGGATGTTCATGTAGGTTGATTTTTCACCAAGGAAGCAAACATACTTTAAAGATTATCTTATGTATATACAAGTTTAGATGTAAAGTTCTGTGTCATAATCGCACTAGTTTGACAATGATGCCACTGAGATTATTAGATTAAAACAGAAAAAGAGTAAAATTGTTTATATATGACAAATGTTTTATTAAAAGAGGTAAGATTAGAAAATCGATCAAGCAGGGTAAAGAAAATCTGATTCAGATCAAAAGCTTTTTAAAATGGTTGGACATTGGACAAATTATAAGTAAATAAAAACAATTATAAATATTGGGTTCTATAGTGTATATATTTTTGTAGGCGGGTACTAACATTTTTCTTACGTCTAGCTTTAAAAATAAAATAAATATAAACTTACTTTATTAGTGTATAGTCATCCAGCGGGTCTCCCGTTCTGGTGTCCGAATCGGTTTTGCTTTCATAAAGTTCTTTCGCATAAATAGCGACAGTTGGGTGAAAATGTCGTGTCATAGAATGGACTTCCCACAAATTGGTTTGATCTGCAGCCGCGTAGAGAGGGTTACGGTGCAAGGGGTTGTAGACGTTTGAGGTGTGGCGCATTGAGTCTTTGTGCTTATGAGTCCACGATGTTGCGTTAGTGTTAGATGGTTCCTTTGTGTACCTGGGGAATGTGATGTTTATCCAGAGAGGAATCAAACCACAATGTGGAATCAATCAACAATATCTACAGGACAAAATCAATCATGTTTGGATTTAGACACCATTTTGTTGTGTGATTTTACTTTAGTTTACTTGAACAGCAAAGCAAGATTATCATATTTAAAAATGTCATCTCACCCTGATTCAACATCAAATTCATCTTTTACATCAGTAAAGTGCTCCTCTCCATCATCTTCATCCATATTTTTGCTTCCATCTAATGACTTGGAGCCCAGAAAGCCATAAATAATCGAGGGACGCGCTTTGCACAGCTCGAACACCAAGGTTAAACAAGCAACAGAGTAAGGAGGAAGCTGCAGTGAGCAGGACTGGATCAAACGCTTGATGTAAGCCTGAACTCGTGGCTCACACACATCCGCTTTCATTGATCTACATTAGAAATGAATCTTTAAACACAAGGTATTTAATTAAAAACCTTTAAATGAGGTACATGAGGCAATAGCTCAATGAAATAAAAATCTTAGCACAAAACAATGATTTTTATTTTGGATACATTAACATGTTCAGGTGGGGATAGGAAAATACTGTATACTATATCCCTGAAACATGGGTATTGTCACATCACAACTCGGTAATAGTTAGTTTTCCATACAAATTTGAGTTTGTTGCATAAAAAACCGAAGCAGTAAATTTCTAAAAATAAAATGTTAAAATTGTCAATAATTTGCATGACCCAGAGGAACAGATCTGACAATTATATGTATACACTTGCCAAAAATACACAACCTACTTTTCATCAACACCAAGCAATGAAATATTGTACAGTAAAGATCCATTACCTGTACAAGAGATTTAAAAACATGGGATGGCGTGGCGTGCATGTTGTCAGTTCTGGGTGGAACAAACTCGAGTAGAACGCGTTGTGGAATCGATCTGAAACTTCGTTGCGGGAAGTATACACCTGTGTGGGTGTTTTATGTTTACTTTGAGGTAACATTCATCACTATCACATGATCTTACAAACATTCTTTTAAGCACTCAAAGTTACACTGTTATTTATGAGATTCATTTTCTAATATATTTGTAAGATTTAAAATCCACTAAAGTAACCTATTTTCAGTGTTGATCATCATAGACAAGGATCATCATCATAGAAGATACTCGGTTATGATTTTTTGTGATGGAAAAATAGGTGTCATATATCATAACCAGTCTGGATACCACTTATTCATAGTCAGGTTACAGAAGCTATTGCAGTGTGTTGAATATAATGTAGACATTGCTATAGTTTTTAACCTATTAAACCACTGGGTTAGAAACATCCTCGAACAGCCATTTGCAAGGATAGGCCTTTAATCCAGCAGCCGATTCAATTAAGCTGACAGTCTTATCATACCATTCAGATAACTGTTTATAAAGCACAAGTCTACACATTTTTAGTGAATATATTAAGTGATTATATTACTTTATTACGATTGAAATTGCTTGGTGTGCAATCAATTGAATTTTTTGGAATAGTAACATGAAATTAAATCAAATTTAGTCTGGTTTTATATAAATAGGTTTACTTCACCTGATAAAGCAAAACAAGAGCTTGTACTGTTGTACTCAGACCAGCGACATGAACTGTTTTAAAAAGCACGTCCAATTCTTCAATTATTCCTTTATCCGAAGAATCAGCATAAGGAAAGGCTCTGTTTACACCTGGTGTTGCAAACAAATGCACTTCATTTAATCTTGTTGTGTTCATAACATAAGAGAGGTAGTAAGGGGTACAAATGTACCATTTCCGTGCAATTTATGATATTAATTTTTTTTACTAAAATACAGTGATTAAACATAATGTTAATCTTTATAAAAAAACAAACATATCAACATACCAGTTAAAAGGGCACTTAGCATTTTCCCACTTGAGTCTTTCTTCTTCAAACTAGCTTTAAAAAAACTCATGTAGATTTGGACAAGTTTGACAGCGACTTCTTTTCTATAATAAGGAGTTGGCAAGTTATTAAAAAAAGCTTAAAATCGATCGTCAACTGGTGTATTATTATAGGTGACATAATACTAAGGATTTAGCAATAAAAGCCAACAGAATATAGTTGCAGTTTAAAGTTATTTATCACCAGCTATCATAAGGTAACGTAAGCCTCGAATACATTTTAGTTGTTTATTATCTGTAACAAATGGCAAAAACATTTTTTAACACTTTACCTTCCTGTGCAGTGGACATAGCCTACCTGTCGTGCGAAAGCATTTGTGCACTGAGGAAGCAAATGCAGTAGTACTGTGCTCTCGCGGCTATGTTGGGTCGCAGAAGCAAATCCCGAACTGAGTTGATTACAATCTGTTGCATTAGCGGATGCTGCTCAACCACACAATTTAGCATGTGCAATGCCTTTGATGCAATTTTGTACCTGAAACAAACATGCACAATTACACAGTTAAAACAAGTAAATCATGGATTTTAAGTTAACTTGGACTTTAAATTAGTCAAGTATGGGATAAGGCTAAAACTGACACTATGCTCACAATGTCAGATATTCAGATAATGCATGTAAATCATTGTTAAATAATAATACAGTATGTGCAACAATCACTAATTTACCACAATAATAATACAAGCAGTAGCAGTATTGTATATAATTTATATAAAAAGGTAAAACATTTGTAAATTGTCACAGTTCCACACTTTATTTACCAAAAAAATATTTAACATAGAACTGTTAAAAGTAGCTTTTAGTATCACTTACAAATTACATTTGGTAAAATTTAAAAGCTCACTTTGGATCTCCAAGCTTATTGACGAGTAACGATAGAAGGGCTTTTTCTTGCTCTGGTTTCTTTAGTAGAAGGTCCAGGGCTACAGACATTGCTGAAATATATTTAAAAACATCATTTTATCATCCAAGTATTTAAAGATGAATGGTTAAACTCAACTAAGTCAAATTCTGCAAGTCCATGGAT
>CH002514.1:0-23099 GCA_000149265.1 Ciona savignyi
GCTAAAAACCTAATTATTTGACTGTAATCAAATCAAATAATTGTTTTTTTTAAATACCATTTTCTGCTTTATTGAATGAGTTTAGTGAAAACAAACTTTATTATAATGTGTTATTTAAATGTGTGTATTTTATTTATCCAACTAGCACCAATTTAATAGACTATAATGTCCTTTTTAGCATTTTTTGCTTTTAAAAGGGGTTTAAATTAAAATTAGTTTTAGTGAGGGAACACTAAAATGAGGGAAAGCGGGTAGAAGGGAAACTGCAGATGATAATAAAGATTATGGCATTAGAGTTAGTTTTAAACATGGGGTTGCAGTTCAGGGTAGTTCCGGGGTTTGTTGATAAACAATCAAATTAAAAAATGATTTGCATAAAAAAAAAACTATAACATTGTTGATAGGAAAAGTTGATTTAGTTACCATTACAATACTTAAAGCAAATTAAAGAATGGACCAGGTATATGACATTTGGTAAATCCCCTGTTAGCATATTTAAGCCTGTTTTATCATGTCACAATAATGATAGGTCCAAGATTAGTTTAAATCTGGAAACGCCGCATGTTGGAGGAAAAGTGTTGTATTGCTGGCTGTGCTTTATTTTATAAACTAATACACGACGTTTTTTTTGGAAGTTTCATTTTTTATGTAAAAATAACTGTTTACAAAGGGGCCAATCTAGAAAGTTACAATCTCAGTTTCAATTGCAATCAGTTTAATTATGGAATCAAATTTTTAAGTTAAAATGTTAATATATTGTACAGTTTCTATTCACAAAATTAATATGCAATTGTCTTGGTTTGTAAACAGGCCATTTAATGCATGTTATAAAAGCATGCAAAATTTACTTTACCATACAAGATTTTAAGGCCACATGCTGTTTACCATGAAACTTAAACTTAAGCCCAAATGTTTTTTTACCAGAAATTTAAAATAAATTGCAAATCAAAAAATAACATACTGGCTAATTATTGCAATATGCACTAGCGACATAGAGGTATAAAAGTGATATCAATCGGGAATATATATGGCCACATAATAACATCAAAAGTCACAACCAAAAATTTAGAAATAAAAACAACATTTTTAAATTGAAAAAAATAAACATGGAGCATACACACAGAGTACCTTGGATGGTATATGTTGTAGCATTTGCAACTGGAGTATAATGTAGTGTGACATTTGTCCTATCAACTGTTACTGTTACATTTGGAGCACTTGGGATGTTGGTAACTGGAAATACAAATAGTACAATTATTTCAAAAATTTAAAGTATTTTCTTGATATTTAAAGCCTGGTTAAATCCATACAGTTAAGTATCAATGTGAAAATATTCTTTAAAACAATATTTCTTAGTGTTGCAATGCAGCTAAAAAATTAACAGAAGGTGAAGTAAATTGCTACACGTAAAATTACACTGTACATATAACTAATAGATCTTTGTATGATTAAACAATATAATCAATATAAATAAATAGGATTAAAAAATTCTTTCATACTTGTTGTGGCATTGGCAAAAGAGGCATTGAATGAAACAGTTGACATATCTGCTGTTGAGTCAGATGTATTGGTGCTGTTGGTTGAACCTGCTGCTGTGCCAATAACACTTCCTTGACTGAGGAACGCATTGGTTTAATATTAAGCAACATGAGTTAATTGTCTTAAGATTCTCATTTGTGGTAAGTGCAAAACATGTTGAAATATGGTACTCATCATAAAACCATCATAATAGCATTTATAACCACACTTTTATTTACATAAGTGCTACTGCTTACCGAAATGAAATGTACTCAATTCGTGTAAAACCGAATGAAAACCCTCCAAATTGAGAAAGTTGAGAAAGCAACAGAGATGCCGATGAAGTTGCCAGGTTTGCGAATGTTTGTGAGGTTGTGTCAAGCAACTGGGTATCAAATGTTGCATGTAGAAGTGTAATAGAAAACAGGATGACCACAGGGTCTGTAAGCAAAGAAAATTGGGTTAATAAATTAGTTAATTTTTAAATGTGTTTATAAGACCAATAATTACTTTTCAATGTTATCTGACAGTTTCACTAAAGCAGTCATGATTCAATTCTTAGCCTTGCAAATAAAGATTTGTAATTTTTTTACCAAGTAGCTTTAAATAAGTGACTCTAATTCAAAGCCATAATAAAAAATTAAAAAGCTATAGAAAATTAGGTAAAATCTTATGGTATTCCTACACAAAGTCCAAATAAATATTGTTGATAGACTATATTAATATATTCCGACTAGCTGATAATAAAAGATAAAATATAGTCAGTCATACCAGTCGTTGTTGTTGTAGGGGCTGTGAAAACTGTGTCAGGAATCATAGTATTTGAGTTTTTTAATGAAAGCACACGTGCTTTTATGCTGTACTGTGTGTTAGCTTGCAGCGAACATACAATGACAGAAGTTGAAGTAGTTTGCACCACAGATGGCGCACCTGATCCACTAACTTGTACCTGCAATTAATTTACGAGATTACTAAAGAAGAAAGTTTTACATGCCTTTGCATATCCTATATTCAACCAACATAAATATTATAAAGTTTAATAAGTAATAGTTTATCAAGTTGTATCACTTATTTTATTAAGTAAAAAGCAAAATTATTAATTGGTTAGTTATAATTAAAGTAAATGACTTTAGGGATCTAAACAAAATGATCAAATTTAAATGAAACAAATACACACCTGGTACATGCCATAGCTTGCATTTTCATCAATGAGAACAGATATACATGTTTTGGACACATCAAGCACCGTCGGGATAGAAGCAAGAGTTGGTTTTACTGTTTGAATAAAGGTTTTTACATGTATAAATATTATATGTATGCTTGCAAAGTTATCAAACAAAAAAATTTAATATATTATTTGGTATAAAAAAGTAAATAAACCAACACATTGATTATAAACTTACAATTACATGTAAATCCATTTCCAAAGTACATAACATTGCATGAACATGTAAAACTTCCAACTGTGTTTGTACAAGTAGCATTTGCATGGCAGTTGTGAGTACCAAATGTGCATTCATTAATATCTGTGCAGTTTACACCATCACCAGTAAATCCAGTATTGCAAGAACAGGTAAAACTTCCAGTTGTGCTTGTACAAGTAGCATTTGCATGGCAATTGTGAGTACCTAATGTACATTCATTAATATCTGTGCAGTTTACACCATCACCAGTAAATCCAGTATTGCAAGAACAGGTAAAACTTCCAGTTGTGCTTGTACAAGTAGCATTTGCATGGCAATTGTGAGTACCCAATGTACATTCATTAATATCTGTGCAGTTTACACCATCACCAGTAAATCCAGTATTGCAAGAACAGGTAAAACTTACCAGTTGTGCTTGTACAAGTAGCATTTGCATGGCAATTGTCAGTACCTAATGTACATTCATTAATATCTGTGCAGTTTACACCATCACCAGTAAATCCAGTATTGCAAGAACAGGTAAAACTTCCAGTTGTGCTTGTACAAGTAGCATTTGCATGGCAACTGTGAGTACCCAATGTACATTCATTAATATCTGTGCAGTTTACACCATCACCAGTAAATCCAGTATTGCAAGAACAGGTAAAACTTCCAATATTGTTGGTACAAGTAGCATTTGCATGGCAATTGTGAGTACCTAATGTACATTCATTAATATCTGTGCAGTTTACACCATCACCAGTAAATCCAGTATTGCAAGAACAGGTAAAACTTCCAGTTGTGCTTGTACAAGTAGCATTTGCATGGCAATTGTGAGTACCTAATGTACATTCATTAATATCTGTGCAGTTTACACCATCACCAGTAAATCCAGTATTGCAAGAACAGGTAAAACTTCCAATATTGTTGGTACAAGTAGCATTTGTATGGCAATTGTGAGTACCTAATGTACATTCATTAATATCTGTACAGTTTACACCATCACCAGTAAATCCAGTATTGCAAGAACATGTGTAACTTCCAATATTGTTGGTACAAGTAGCATTTGTATGGCAATTGTGAATATTTGATGTGACATTCATTAATATCTGTACAGTTTACACCATCACCAGTAAATCCAGTATTGCAAGAACATGTGTAACTTCCATTATTGTTAGTACAAGTACCAATAGCATGACAGTTGTGAATATTTGATGTACATTCATTAATATCTGTGCAGTTTACACCATCACCAGTAAATCCAGTATTGCAAGAACATGTGTAACTTCCAATAGTGTTATTGCAAGTTGCATTTGATGAACAGTTATTTAAATTTGAAATCGCACATTCATCTATTAAAATTTTTTTTAGGAAACACATATAGCTTATTACATGTCATCAGATTATTTTAGAACCCAATGTTGGGTTACAAGAACTATTACAGTGCAATTTTATTTCTAATCTACCAAGTAAAGTTGTTGACCAACCAAAACCAATAAGTTTAATCTAAAAAAAATATCTTAATTTACCTATATTTGTGCATGAAGAGTTGGCAAGAGTAAATCCAGTTAGGCATGAACATGAATATCCTCCTTCACTATTACTACAAGCAGCATTTGGACATAATGATGAATCAGCACATTCGTCAATATCATTACATACCTAAGTAGATAAATAGTATGTTTTTAGATAAACTACTTTAAAACATAATTTTGGTGGTTTAGCATTTTGTTACACATAATGCTACAAAGTATTAATTTTAGTTGTAAACTATTAAATTTGCACATATTTAAATTTTACATTTTAAATTTAGAAAATATTTAATCATTCATCAGCAATAGCAAATAAAAATAATATATCAACCCAAATATCTAATCACTACAAATTATAAAAGTATATGAGCATTGGATTATGTAGCAAAAATTGATTAAACAATTTAACAATATTATATATAAAAAATGAATAAAAAAATACTTACAGTTCCGTTTCCGGTATATCCACTCAAGCAAATGCAACGATAGCTTCCTTCCAGTTCCATACAAGTTGATTTATTGCTTTGTACATTGCAGTTATTTAAAGATGAGTTTGAACACTCATTGATATCTTTGCAAGTTCCATTTATTCTTGTGTATCCATTTCTGAAAGCTCATTAGTAAATAAATGTTCTCAAATTGAACTATAACTATAAATAATCACCACCATACTTGAATTTTGTGAAATAATTCATCGTCAAAATGTTTTTACCAAAATATGGTAAATGTATGTGGTAAACGTATAATAAACTTGATCTTTTATATTGTCATATTTTGGTCAACTACATAAAGACTATTTTTATTTTCACCAATGAAGTTGCTACAATTGGGCCATTTAGATAAATTTTTGATGAAAGCGGTTAAAATGGAGATGTAAAAATGGTTTTACATAAATTGGTTGCAAGTTTTTTAGTTGGAAAGAGACTTAGTGGAAAACCATTTCAGTGCCAATGGATACAAATTACACATTAAAAGTAGCCGATTGTCTAATGTCCATATAACAAACAAAATCATTTCAAATTTAAATAAAAAAAAAAATAATTATTTAATTTTAATTATATTAAATAAAAAACTTACGGCGCAATCACATGTGAAGGAACCAACAGGTGTTCCTACAAACTTCTGACTCGGTTGTTGCATGAGTGAGTGTTTATCATACATTCATTAATATCATTGCATGCAGATTGATTTGATGCAACGGACGGTCTGCAAACATGAGTTATTATATCAATTGAAACAAAGTAGAAGGTGTCAATCACATGTTAAGTAACAATATTTTTAAAATACATTTGACTGAACGGTATATGTTCTGCTTACTTAAATTATAATGTTATCTGGTTACCTAATCGCTTTTGATTATCTTATATAAAGTGTATAACATTTGTTTTTTTGCATACAGAAAATGATGGGTTCCTATTATACTTAACCAAACTTGATATTCATTTTTCTGTATGAAGTTTTTACATATAAAAAACAAAGAAAAAAATGCTAACATCCTTAAATGTATTACTTTATTGAAACATTTTATTGTTTTTACATTGGCTATATAAATGACCAATTACATATTTGATATAGGTTTAGGGGAATTTATTGGAATACGACTAAATATACAACTATATATTATCACACAATTTGCATATTTAATGGGAATTTCTAGGAAGTACGGTTAAAGATGTATTGAATGCTTGTATATACTTTCTTATTTTAATTCACTATCGTTGTATGTTGGTTTTAAGCGTTTAACATACAGGATAGTAGTGAATTATATTTACTTTTATATTTTAGAAGATTACCGGGTAAATTTGGGTATGCACAGTCCATGTTCTTTTCCCAGTTCATTTTATGCATCTACAACGTTTTTTACCCACCAGTCCTTAAATATTTGGTGTCAAATAATAATCAGCTTCGCAAATTTGCAAAACAGCCATCATGCTTACATTCTTGGGTCTTTTAAGAACTATCCTTGTGGGTTTTACTTAAAATTTGCCAACACTAACATCTCCATAACATTAAAGTTATTTGGACATTTTTCTTCTTTTAATATGATGTGTAAATTGGACTATTTATTAGTTTGAGGTTGAATGTCTAGGGATTCCCGGAAAGGGTTTAAAAATAGGTATCGGGGGAGTAAATCTTTTTTTATTTGTATTAGGGTTCATGTATAAATTTATTTCGGTTTTGAGCATACAACTATTTTTATATGCATAATAATATTGTATTATAATTGTAATTTATATTCTTTTATAGGAGATTTTCCGAGGTGAACTGAGTATTTAAATTCCAAATGTGTTTTTCTGATTTAGAATAAATTTTAATAGAAACATTTTATGACAATGTTGTATCAAAATTTTTACAACAGGTTATCTGTAACTTACCTTGTGTAGCCATTCTTGCAGTCGCATACATAGCTTCCAAAACTATTCAGACATGTTGTGCTATCATTAGAACAATTGAAAGATCCTGTCATACATTCATCTACATCACTGCATGTTGTTGCATTAGCTAACTTTGTAAAACCTTCATTACAATTACATCTGTAAGAATATAATGAATTTTAAACAAAAATATTATTGTAAAACATCATATTAATTAAATAATGTAATAATTAGGTAAATGTTTTCATATAATAAACTAGACACAAGTTTCTATTATAAGGATTTTTTCAACAACAAAAAGTTAAAAAAAATTATTCTATATGGGTTGTTCACCATTTATTGCAAACAATTCATTCAAAAATACTGCCTCATGTATTAATAAACTAATAAAATTGTTAATTTTTATGGGTGATTTTGTATATCGGATGTGAATATCTACAACTTACGAAAAACTGCCTTCAGTGTTGTTGCATACAGAGTTGGAGACACTTGCACATGAGGTGTTTTGCTGACATTCATTGATATCATCACACAAAGAAGTGTTCAAGGAATTTACTTGATAACCAGGGTTGCAGGAGCAATTATAGCCATTAAAGACAGCTGAACAAACATGCATGCATGGATTGGATTCACAAAAGTCCACAGTTGTACAATTCCTTCCATCACCTGTTCATTTAAATACAAATTTGCATTTTTAAGTCAAATATACCTTTTAAGATCAGTGGAGTAAAAAGAATATTGATGGCCCTGTGACATGTACCATGCAAGCATTTTCAAAGTTTCAGAACATAGATGTAAATTATTTAGGTCTGATAAGAGCATTCAGAATACAATATCTTAATCAACTAATCTAAAGGTTATTTAATTAGCCCGGATTAGCTAATTAGCATTGGTTTAATGAAAAACTCTTATGAATATCATTTATTTTGTGTTATCAAATACTTATATCAACCTACAAAAAATTCACAATTACTCTATCCTCACCAGCAGTTCCAGCTGGACAACTGCCACAAGTTTGACCGGTTCCAGGTGCAGGGTTGTCAGTGCAGTTTACTCCAGTATAACATGCTGAAAACTCACACCCATTTCTATCATCACTACAGTCGTCTCCGACGTATGCTTCTGTGCACTCACAACCAACAATCTAATGTAATTAATAAGCATCCGATGTTAACTATTAAATACCGTTGTATATTTTTGAAGATTAAGTAAGTTAATATAAATTAACAGAATTGCTATTACTTCATGTTTTTTTAACCGTTCCCCTAGATTTTAAAGGGTAAAATGTACAACTAAAGAATTAAGAATACCAACTTACAATATAATTGTCACCACTGATAATAGATTCATTAAAAGTACAGCTTCCATTATTCTGACAAACACATAGCTTAATGTTGATTGTCATCACTGTTTCAGCATTCATTGTATCTACAGCACTAATCATTAATGTGAGATTGGTAGCGTCAGAAACAACATTTTGTTGGGAAGGCGTCCAGCTTATCAAACCAGATTCTGTAAGAAAAAATTTATTAAGATTTATGTAAAATATCTCTAAAGAATATTCTTGATAAAAGGAAAAAAAACTCAAAATATGTTTATTTTTATGTTAAAAAAGTATAGTATTAATAATAGATAAATAAATCTAGTTTAAACTATCAGAATTAAAATAGAAATCCACAAAACCACAAGAAAGAAATCGCACCATTAATTGTGACTCCATCCACTGTTGAGATGTTGGACACAGAGTAAGTTATCGCTTGATTCTCAGCATCAAACCCAGTCACTTGAAGTGTAGATGTTACATTCAATTGGGCTTGGAAGAAGTCATCAACAAAATTTTCACTCGCCATGACAGAAATGTTCGGAGCAGTATTTGCTGAGAATCAAGTAAGTTCGTTAATATATACCAGTTATTATGTTGAAACCCCTTAAAAATTGCAATATACATATACAAATTTATTAACAATAATATTTTAACGACATATAGAAATCAAAATATTTGTTTAAAGAATTTATAAAAAATAAAAACCAACCAGTGGTGTCTGCGACAGTTTGGCTGGAGCTGGCATCTTGCATAGTTGTACGTCCAATGTCACTTCTATTTGTTGCCAAAACATCATACAGACATGTGGTTGATAGTACAGAGTTGGAAGTGCAGTTGGCCACGATTTCATTGAAGAGACTTGTATTACGTCTAGCAGCAACCAGATCCTCCAAGAAGAGTGGAACAGTAGAGTTTGGGTTGTGGGCAAGGTAGGTATCATTACCACCACTGTAATTAAACAGACTCTCCATTTCAGATATTCGCCCTGAAAACAGATTTTATGGTTAAAATTAAATCAGAAAATAGCAGAAAACAAAAATAATTAAATTCTACAAATGCACTTACATGATTCTCCGAATGGGAATAGTTTTGACTCCAAAAGCGTTCCGTTTAGAATGTCCAGATCAGTTGTAGGTAGTAGACTGTTATAGTCCAGCTGTGTTCCATTCCGAAATGTAAAGTCATCCCTTATATTACCATTTGGAATACCTGACAAATAAAGATGACACATCATCATAAGGACTTTATAAGTATTGAAGTAATTAAGACTCTTGGTTACTAATGGTAGAATGATTGTCATATACTCCTAGTCCAAGGTATAATAATTTATTTAGGTGCATTATACCCACATTCAGACTTTAGTGGCATTACAACAATATGTAGTAAAGAATTAATTTTAACAATCAATTGTAGTGTTTTATAGTGCATAGTTAATAAAAAGTTAACAAGAGAATTTTGCTGTGGTTTATACTAAGGAACCTATATTTAAATAAATTAATGAACAACTTACCAAGCAAACCCATGGAGACATTTTTAAGTGATTCATCTCCAGAAAATTGCAAAGTTAAAATAAATTGAGATGATGAGACAGTCATTGAATTGGAACTTGGAAATGTTGCAGTGTAACTTGTACCATCTCCATTTTGAACTAGTGATACATTGCCCACAGATCTTTGCACTGAATAATAACACTTATTATTTTACAATTTTTTACCTGAATTAACCATTTGCCTTAATCTGAGTGATGTTTTTTTGCTGTTTATCTTAATCTTCAAGGACAGAGAAAAATCAATCATAGAAATAAGCATTAAGGTGAATGAAAAAATAGACATATTTTAAATTTATGGTTTACATGCTAAATCTTGTATAATAATAATTAAATTTATATATTTAAAATTAGCTTAAACAAAATTTAAATACCATCTGACAATCCAGTTTGAACAACTCCGTTAACTTTTACAATCACTCCAGTGCCATTAGTGTTGGAACTGTCAGCTTCAAATTGCACCTTGATAAAATTAGGAATAATTTTAAATTCCAATATAATATTAATTATTGTTATATGTATATAAATCTATCATATATATATATATATATCTATCGTTGTAAGTGGCTTAGTTTTAAAGCATGTTGACCATGCTAAAACTAAACACGCCTTATGTTAAACTTAGATGTGTTAGTTTTATTTAGGACTAAATTGTGTGAGTTTACAACTGGGTTTTCAGCCATACATATTAAAAATTGTTTGTTTACATTTTCTTGGATGTGTCATAACAAATATTTTTTTAAAGGTGGTCAATGGTCTAATGAGTTAGTATTGAAATTACTTTTTACACTATAATGACCTAACACTATATTCTCTTGCATTCTTATTATAAAGGAAAAAATCCCTCACCCATATATAGTCAGAGTTGAATTAAACAAATCTGTGTACAAAAGTATTGTTGTAAAACTAAAACAAATTTCCTAACAATCTAAACACATGTTGCTTTTTTTTCTCCTAACATGACATACAATGGGCCTTTGTTTAGGGATATCTGACTAATTGGCTAAAAGTAAACCCACCAAAAGTTATTTGTGATTAAAAACAAATGTTGATCAGCAATTGCAACCCTAAATAACTGTTTTCCCTAGTAAAAACCAAGCACTTTATTCATACATATTGACACCATGTTAGCTAGCGGTCATTCAAGTTTAAACATGATGAAAATCATCAAACCTGTATATTTGTTAATTTTATTTTTTGTTGTACATTTACATTATTGTTTAAGAAAAGTAAAGACAGCAAAACAAAGCTGAAAGAAGTACTTACAACTGCAGATGGCATTGCAATGTCTTGTGCAGCAAAGGCTGAAAACACAGTGGCATCACTGCTACTTCCATCTGATTTTTTTGTTGTTTGGGTACGGCATTGCAACATAAAGACACCAGGAGAATAAATATAGTAATATTCTCCAGCTCCATTGAACGTGTAGGTTGTTCCATCGGTGGTTGTAATATGAGGGTCTCCAAATCCCCAAACTAAAATATAAAATTTAAATACATTTTCTAATCGCAATTTTAATTAATCCAAAATATTTATAATCACTATAAAACAAAACTTTGGCATTAACTTATTAATAATCTTAAATAGAGAGCAGTTATGTGGTAACACTGATGGTTGTTGCAAACCTGAGCAAGTCACAACACGAACAATGTGTTGTTGCATACACACACTGTAATAGCCCTGTTAAAAACAGTTTATAACAATTTTCTTTGTCTTTTTAATAAATTTAGTAAAACAAGGATGAAATAGTTTTAACTTACACCAGAATCTTCTAAATCTGTTTGTGCAACGAGGTGTTGGTCTTCGAGACCGGTAGAGACTACAATATCCCCGTGCATTGCTTTGAATACAACATTGCCGTCGTGGAATAAGATCTTTGTCTGAAATAATATACAAACAATAGATTAAGCCATATATTTGGAGATTTTAGGCCAGATATAATAATGCACTTTATACAGCAAATTGCTGTTTTTAGACTTTATGTAAATTCAAGTGTTAAAAATATCCTTTAATGTACTTACTGATTGCATCATTATACTGTTGGGTAAATGTTTCACTAGAACCGAATATTGAGCTAAATTCAATTTGATATCGTTCTTGTCGACTCCAAAGTGAACCTCGAATAAAATCACCAAAGAAAAATGATCTCCAGGGAGAGAAAAAAAAGAATCTTCTTCTGTAACAACATCTTGGGCCTCGGCCAAATCTGGGCTGAAAGCAATCTCCATTTCGTGCTATGAGATTATATTAAGATTTAGAAATACAACGAAGTAGAATCAATATGTCATATCTCTTTATTTTTTCATACTAAAAGACTTATGTGAATTATCTATGCAACACATTAAAACTTAAGGAGGTAGAAGAAGGCTAGGTGACAAAATTTTTTAAGTATATTTTTAAGAAAACACAGACCATAATCCAAGTTGTATAGGAATATTTACAAAATATTTCCTTGAATGGAAAAATGCAATGGGCAATATTAAATGATTGTCTAGAACTCATGTTAAGTTACATGAGTTACTGCAAAATATACATTTAAAACACTGACTTGAAGCCATGTTTTCTAAATTCCAATGGACACAAATCACTAAGTCTGCGGCTTGTTTTTATACAATAATGTTCTTTCTAAAAGGTGGTGCTAATCTTTATTGCTGAATGTGGACACAACATTTAAAAATATACAAAAATTTTCAATACAAACAAATTTTTAAAAATATGTATAACAGAAAAAAAAGAAAAAAAATGGAGACAGACCACACCTCTATCGTAATTCCACTCCAAAGTATTTGCTGAGTTAAAAACTGCCTGTAATCCTCTTTGATTGATTATGTTCATCCAGAAATCCACTGATGGAACAAATGATGGATTATTCCAAACTTGTGGCAGAGAACATGGGCAACTTATAGAAGACGGAACATATGTTGTTTGGATATCTTCCCGATACCATTGTACACATCCACAGCGAGCCAGTTGAGTAGAAGTTTTGGATGGTGTCAAGTGGTAGAAATATTGCCCTTTACTACCACCACCTGTAAAAGCAATAAATTTAAATATTGCAAATATATGTAAAATTTTCTATGATCAAAACATTTCTGCAAGGTTCATAAAGTAACCAACCTTATGCAATGAATAATATAGGATAATTACATGAAGCTCTTATATTAAAGTTAATTTGTAAAGTGTAATTCCAATTTTGCAATTCATTTGCAATTTGATACGTTTTAAATCACAAACATTTCTCAAAACCGTATAAATATCAGAAAATTGACTATATTTATCTTACAACAATCCACAAAAAAGAGTGAATAGCTTTATACTTTGTTGGGCAACTTGGTCTGGTCTGTAGAATCCTTGTGATTCAAGATATGTTAATTCTGCTCCGTTTGTATATCCAATTATGCCAGTATCAATGCTCCTGATTCCAGTTTTCCACAACATGGCATCTTCCTTGTAGATGTAAAGTACGTAGGTGTCACATCCATCTGTTGCAACCACTCCTTGGAATGTGCTTGGCTGGGTAACATATTGCTTTTATTACAAATTGCGTTAAAAATACCATATTTGATATATATGGTTTAGCAATTAAGTAAAAGAAATTTTGCAACAGTTAACAAATTTAATATTGTACAACACATCGTCTATTTCACAATATATTATAATAATAATAATTCTGTGCTAGTGTTAGGCTTTTAGTATCAAAAATATAATAACGTTTAATTTTATATCATCACTTCCTTATTGAAATATAGTCCGCCTGACAACAGCACATAACATATCATTTTAAGAAATTGTGCTTACTACCTCTTGTATTAAATTTGTATTACAAAATTTCAACTAAAGGGATAGTTAGATTCAGCTCCTACACACATTGCGTACAAAAACTTTGTATATACTTTTTATATTGGATAAAATATTTAAAAGTGAAGTGATAAAGGTAACCTACATAATTGGCATGACCAGGAAACCACCATGGATACATAACCACTTCACTCCAAGTTGCTTTGTATACAAACACAGGATCAAAATTTATGCTGAACTTTGAATTTATTCGATTTTTCACAGTCTCAACAACACTTGATCCTGCAGCATTAAGTGATGAGCTCATTTTGTCATATACCTGTCAGATAAAAATGCTTTAGTTATTAAATAGATTTGTACTTCTTTTAAGTTCTACCTTAAGTTATTAAGTTTTTTTTTTTAACTTTTTAGTTTTGACAAAATCAATTATTTTAGCAAACACATAAACAATTCACGATTTTCTGCGAGATGGTCAGAAAAGGTATCCGCCAAAAAAAAAGGACACCACCTTATCTTAGTAGATTGTTAGGTTCTACTAAAACCGAAGAAAAGTCTCAATCATAAACAACAAACTGCAATAGCTCTAAAAGCCTACATAAGGTCCATACATAATGATGAGTACTACAACACAACAATAAACTTCAATATGGGAACAATATGATATAAATTTTCTCAATGATATAAATTAAGAATATAAACTAAATTAAATGCAAGTTGAAATTTACCTGATAGTACACACGTCCACTATTTTTAATGTTTGGGTGGGAAGTCATCCCACAGAGGCGCAATAATAGCAAGTCTTCTAGAACGTGCCTGAGATGCAAAGTTTCTAAACGGCCGATATAAATATTGAACATAGTAGAAACTTGAACCAAGATAAATTATGCCATTTGAAGTGATGCGGATTTGAAAGAAGGACTTTTCACCAAATGGTATTCCGTAGTCTAACCTGTAATAAAAATTGGTTTAAAAAACTATGCCAACAAATTCCTGTACAAAAGTTGATGCAAAGTTAAGTAATAAAACCAAACATTTAACAAAATCCCATATGTCAAATGTTAAAATATGCAGGTATGTTATTCATGCTTGGTTACTGTTCCAATTAAAGTTAGGTCCATTACTTGGTTTTGTGTGCAAGAGAATTAAAACTGAATTAATTACACTCGTTTTAAACTCGTTAAAAACTCTTTAAAACAAGGACTTTGAAACATAACTAAAATTAAACTGCACAACACATCCCTTTTAAAGTTTACAAGCAACTTAAAATCAACTTACTGCGTTGTACTTGAGGCCACATCGTCTCCCACCCGTAAAAGTGTATCGCCGTTTCCTGTTCCAAACGGAAGTAGAGTATCCAAGTTACATTTTTCATTTCCATTCCCGCTGTGCATTAATAAAAGATTAGGGTTAACATGTTAGACCATTTTATTTAAAACATTTTGCAAATAATACAATAATACGAACATGTAACCAGTCTGGCAGGTGCATGTATAGCTTCCAATGGTATTGGAGCAATCCGCGTTTGCCGCACATGGGTTGTTTGCGCATTCGTTTACGTCATCGGTACATCTTGACCCTGTCACAGAAATAACAATTCATATTGATACAGTTACACAGGGTTAAAATATTTTTTTTGAATTTTAAACATGTATGTAAGGATTGGTACAATAAAGTCTTGATGTAGTGGTATGTGTAATATCTTTTATTGTTGTTGGGTTAATTTCTTGAAATTTTAAAAGAAAGTATAAAAAAGCTTTTCAAATGTGATATTTTCGAATATTGCAAAAAAACACCTATAGTTTATAAAGATTATTGAATATTATTACAGCTCCTTTAAAAAATCCACATGGGTTTACACTTGGTTTGATCATTATGTTAAAAACCCAAGTCAGAAACAAATACAGAGGAAGTGTATTTATAAAAGTAAGTATAAATTTTTACCGAGTCAGTTTCTAAAAAAATTAGAAAAACCAACTGAAATTTAATAAATTTTGCAAAAACACACACAATTCTGCACTTGTAGCATAAAGAAAACAATACAGGCTAGTGCACACCTTATATTGGATGAAAATAATTTGTAAATTTTTTAATAAAAGTGTGACAGAACACATCTAATGTCAAAGTGAAATTGAACCCCGTCTGCTGACTGTCTGGCCAAGTAACTAACTATAGGATGGTTTTGAACCTTAAAAAAAATTTCTAATGATCTGATAATATAATATATCTACTGTTTTGGATTTATTATATGTATATTACTCACTTACCCATATAACCAGCAGTGCAGACACAAGTGAAGCTGGGGCAGTTGGTTGTTCGACAATCTCCACCGTTTTCGCAAAAGCCATTAAACAAGCAAGGGGATAAACAATATTCACAATTAGTACCACCGAAGTACTGAGGACAATTGCATGTCGTTGTTATTCCATCGGTTGAAGTACAATTTCCAATGGTGCAAGGGTTTCGTGTTGCACACGGGTTGTTGACTGTGTTAAGTTTGTGTTGATCAGATTTAAATTTGTGTCACAAAAACGTGAACTTACTTTGACAAGTTCCACTCAACTTTGGTGTACCCAGCATTGCATTCGCAGCTATGGCTTCCAGTTGGCAAATTCACACATTGCGAATTGGGTACGTTGGCGCATAAAGTTTGTCCTGGTGGGTCGCATGGTCTAAGTGCGACACAAATTTGTGAATTTGCAGATTGTTTTGTGAAGCCACTGTTGCATTGACATGTTTGTGTTTGTGTGGTTTGGTCTATTGCACATTCGCCATTTGTACAAACAAGTGTACATACTCCAACTGCAATGAGTAAAATTAGCAAAAACAAAGTAAACAAATTATAGGGGATAACGAAATAGGACACCTGGTAATAATTTACCATAATATTTATAAGTTTCTAAACAAACCTTGGAAAATAAAAATATGATAACTGTCCTTTTAATATTGTAAATAAATTCATTTTCTTACCCGTTCTTGTCTCTACAGTCCCGGTAGATGCGCATTGATCATCACTTTTGACTTGGATAGTGTAAGCCGTGTCTGGTACAAGGCCGGTTAGCATAGGAGTGAGAGATGTTCGTGCAGATGTTGATTGCCACGCGTTTCCGTTTACCGTAATGGTGAAAGTTGTACCGCTTACTATCGCTGAATAGCTAATTGACAACGTGACGATCTCTCTACCAATTTCTTCTACGACCAAGTTTAGTGAACTGCATGCTGTAAATACACACAATGAATTGTTTCTAACATACACGTTTATTTTTTTATTTAAAAATAAACTACAAGTTTAAGTTTAGGAAGCTTAAGTGTTTGTATTATATTTATATTAATAACTTTAACCGAAAAAATATTCTTACCTGAACAACTATAACCATCACCAAAGAATCCTTGGTTACAAGCACAAGTAAATGATCCAGCAATATTCGTACAAGAGGAATTCAAACCACAATTATTCGTACCGCTGATGCACTCATCCACATCTAGACATGTTATTTATTAATTAACTATCGAGTAGCAGCATTCAACTGATCTGTCACATATACACAGCACGCTAAAAACTGACAAAATCGACGGACAAATAAAAATTGTTAAAACAAAAAATACCAATTCACAAATGATAAGCAATTATTTTTTAAAAATCGTTTCTTTTTTAAATATTTGTTTGTTTACAATTAATTACCACTGCACATACACTTCTTAAATAAGACCAAATTTTAGCTTTAATAAAAAAGTCTAATTTTAAACCACTTTAAATAAATGTATGTTAAAGTTACATTTTTTCAAAGTATATTTATATCGATGTTACAAGAAAACTGACCAGTACAAGTGATTCCACTTCCTGTATATCCAGTATTACAACTGCACACAAAACTCCCAGCAGTATTTGTGCAGTTTGCATTGGGAGAACACGGTGAAGAAGAACATTTGTTAACATCTGTAAGAATAAAATTCTATCTGTAATAGTTTATTACAAACTAGTTCACAATCAGCCACAAATTGCTTTATTGCTTTATGAAATATATTGGCAACCAGTGTCATGTGAATTTTAAAGCGGGATGAAAATACTAAAAGATATCCTAATTTAAAAAATGTTTCTTTTAAGATAAATAGTTTGCTCTGATGGGGTAAGTAATATTACCTGGAATCGTTGCTGTGGTTCCAAATGAAGCAGTGATTGTTAGTCCTACTGTTGTGCTACTTGGCTCACTCGTGGGTATTACTTGATCGGCAGTCGTTTGAGAAAAATCAGTTGTTATGAGTGGTGCAGTGGTTGTACTAACTAAAGGACCAGTAGAAGTGAATCCAACAGTTGAAACACCAGTGGTTGTAGCACCAACAGTTGAAGCACTAGTGGCTGTAGCACCAACAGTTGAAACACCAGTGGTTATAGCACCAACAGTTGAAACACCAGTGGTTGTAGCCCCAACAGATGAAACACCAGTGGTTGTAGCACCAACAGACGAAGCACTGGTGTTTGTAGCACCAACAGTTGAAGCACTGGTGTTTGTAGCACCAACAGTTGAAGCACTAGTGGCTGTAGCACCAACAGTTGAAACACCAGTGGTTATAGCACCAACAGTTGAAACACCAGTGGTTGTAGCCCCAACAGATGAAACACCAGTGGCTGTAGCCCCAACAGATGAAGCACTGGTGTTTGTAGCACCAACAGTTGAAGCACTAGTGGTTGTAGCACCAACAGATGAAGCACTGGTGGTTGTAGCACCAACAGACGAAGCACTGGTGTTTGTAGCACCAACAGTTGAAGCACTAGTGGTTGTAGCACCAACAGTTGAAACACCAGTGGTTGTAGCACCAACAGTTGAAACACCAGTGGTTGTAGCACCAACAGTTGAAGCACCAGTGGCTGCAGAACCAACAGTTGAAACACCAGTGTTTGTAGCACCAACAGTTGAAACACCAGTGGTTGTAGCACCAACAGTTGAAACACCAGTGGCTGTAGCACCAACAGTCGAAGCACTGGTGTTTGTAGCACCAACAGTCGAAGCACTAGTGGCTGTAGCACCAACAGTTGAAACACCAGTGGCTGTAGCCCCAACAGATGAAGCACTGGTGTTTGTAGCACCAACAGTCGAAGCACTGGTGTTTGTAGCACCAACAGTCGAAGCACTGGTGGTTGTAGCACCAACAGTCGAAGCAATGGTGGCTGTAGCACCAACAGTCGAAGCAATGGTGGCTGTAGCACCAACAGTCGAAGCAATGGTGGCTGTAGCCCCAACAGTCGAAGCACTGGTGTTTGTAGCACCAACAGTCGAAGCACTGGTGGTTGTAGCACCAACAGTCGAAGCAATGGTGGCTGTAGCCCCAACAGTCGAAGCACTGGTGGTTGTAGCACCAACAGTCGAAGCAATGGTGGCTGTAGCACCAACAGATGAAGCACTGGTGTTTGTAGCACCAACAGTCGAAGCACTGGTGGTTGTAGCACCAACAGTCGAAGCACTGGTGGTTGTAGCACCAACAGTCGAAGCACTGGTGTTTGTAGCACCAACAGTCGAAGCACTGGTGGTTGTAGCACCAACAGTCGAAGCACTAGTGGTTGTAGCACCAACAGATGAAGCACTGGTGTGTTGTAGCACCAACAGTCGAAGCACTGGTGGTTGTAGCACCAACAGTCGAAGCACTGGTGTTTGTAGCACCAACAGTCGAAGCAATGGTGGTTGTAGCACCAACAGTTGAAACACCAGTGGTTGTAGCCCCAACAGATGAAACACCAGTGGTTGTAGCACCAACAGATGAAGCACTGGTGTTTGTAGCACCAACAGACGAAGCACTGGTGTTTGTAGCACCAACAGTCGAAGCACTGGTGTTTGTAGCACCAACAGTTGAAACACCAGTGGTTGTAGCACCAACAGTCGAAGCACCAGTGGTTGTAGCACCAACAGTTGAAACACCAGTGGTTATAGCACCAACAGTGGAAGCACTGGTGTTTGTAGCACCAACAGTTGAAACACCAGTGGTTGTAGCACCAACAGTTGAAACACCAGTGGTTATAGCACCAACAGTGGAAGCACTGGTGGTTGTAGCACCAACAGTCGAAGCACTAGTGGTTGTAGCACCAACAGATGAAGCACTGGTGTTTGTAGCACCAACAGTCGAAGCACTGGTGGTTGTAGCACCAACAGTCGAAGCACTGGTGTTTGTAGCACCAACAGTTGAAGCACTAGTGATTGTAGCACCAACAGTTGAAACACCAGTGGTTGTAGCACCAACAGTTGAAACACCAGTGGTTATAGCACCAACAGTGGAAGCACTGGTGTTTGTAGCACCAACAGTTGAAACACCAGTGGTTGTAGCACCAACAGTTGAAACACCAGTGGTTATAGCACCAACAGTGGAAGCACTGGTGTTTGTAGCACCAAGGGTCGAAGCACTGGTAGTTGTTGGAACAGCAGTTGTGGGTCCAGTTGCTCCTATAGCAGTGGTGGAGCTTGCTGTTGCAGAAGCAGCAGTTAAGCTAGCAATATACTAAACTATTCTACATAGGTAATGTTATGGTTGTCAGGTAATTGATCTAAAAATATGTGTAGACAAAGGGCATGTTTGGTCAAATCATGAGTCATGGATAAGACACAGGTTAAATTTAAGTTGATTACATGTAGGAGTTATTTAAAGTCAGACAAAGATGGCGAAAGCATACTAGCAAAGTTATATTTATTCTTTTGTTTTTAATATTAACCCATGGTTAATAAGATAATGTAAGTATGAATTTGGTATATTTAAATTTGATTTATTGGCAGTTTGTTTTGTCAAAATCACATAAATGCAAAATATAGGAATGGAACTAAAAAGGCAACAACTACGACCTGTACTTCGAAACAGCATGGAATTTTTAATAAATACTTTCTTACCATGATAAGCATTTATTACCTCTCGGAATCTTAATAAATAAAATTTAAAAAAAATTACCTTCTGTTATTTAATTACCGAAACTATGAATCAGAGCACATATTGAACTCAAATATTAATTGTAATTTTAGGAAAACAAATTAAAAGTACCTTGTGATGTGGCTTGTGTAGATGCAAGGGCTAGAGTAACGGCTGACTGAGTTGTGTTTTGCGATACAGTGGTTGGTGTTGCAGAGATGGTTTGGTTCGTAACTGAAACGTGAAACGATCTCGATTAAACATTTATATTAAACTCACATTAGCCTTAAACAATACAATTAAATTAAGAATTATGAGAAGCAACTGATTAAGCTTAGTTTTAAGTTAAGAGTCAATTCTTCAAGCACATACATATCTGTGTTTTTAAAGCAGGAACATATTTTGTTTAAATAATGGACCAAGTTTTGGTCTAAAAATCACTTGACAAAAATAAGTGAACTGAATAAACAAACAAACACAGAAAATTAGGCAGCAACATATTCAAATTAGATTCTAAAATGAAAAGATATTTCAGCAGACGCCATTAAACCATGTTTACCAACTAATTAACCAAAAAGCTTTTTTGTGGTATAATAAATAATGATGCTCATTGAAATTCTTAAAACTTGTTACTTCCCACTTGTGGACATGCAAGTGCGATATTTAAACAATTGTCTAGAGAGAAAAATTTTAATCAGTAATTTTAAAATAAGAATTTCCAACACTTTATTATTTGCTACAGTTGTAAAATATTGTTCTGCAAGTGTTTGATTGACAGCTATGTCTTAAAAATTCACTTGTAATAAAATAGTTTTAATAAAGTAATTTCATATCAATTGTCTTTTATTTTGTAATAAAACTACTTTTATTTAATTATCACACAACTTAATTTTAACGACAGCTTTAAAAATTGTAATTTAGGGAAGACAAACTGAAGTACCTTGTGATGTGGCTTGTGTAGATGCAAGGGCTAGAGTAACGGCTGACTGAGTTGTGTTTTGCGATACAGTGGTTGGTGTTGCAGAGATGGTTTGGTTCGTAACTGAAATGTGAAATGATCTCGATTAAACATTTATATTAAACTTACATCAGCCTTTAATAATACAATTAAATTAAGAGTCATGAGACGCAACTGATTAAACTTAGTTTTAAGTTGAGAGTCAATTCTACAAACACATACATATCTGTGTTTTTAAAGGCAGGAACATATTTTGTTTAAACACCGCATCAAGTTTTGGTCTAGATATCACTTGACAAAAATAATTAAACTAAATGAGCAAACACACAGAAAATTAAGCAGCAACATATTCACATTAGATTCTAAAATGGAAAGATAGGCTATTTCAGCAGACGCCATCAAACCATATTTACCAACTAATTAACCAAAAAGCTTTTTTGTGGTATTGTAAATAATGATGCTCATTCAAATCCTTAAAACTTGTTACTTCCCACTTATGAACATGCAAGTGCAATATTTAAACAATTGGCCAGAGAGAAAAATTTACACAGTAATTTTAAAATAAGAATTTCCAACATTTTATTATTTGCTACAGTTGTAAAATATTCGTTGTGCAAGTGTTTGATTGACAGCTATGTCTTAAGCTGGACTCACCCTAATAAAATTCACTTGTAATAAAATAGTTTTAATAAAGTAATTTCATATCAATGGGCTTTTATTCGTAATAAAATTACTTTTTTTAAATTATCACACGGCTTAGTCAAATGGGACCCTTGGAAATTGTAGTTAGGGAAGACAAACTGAAGTACCTTGTGATGTGGCTTGTGTAGATGCAAGGGCTAGAGTAACGGCTGACTGAGTTGTGTTTTGCGATACAGTGGTTGGTGTTGCAGAGATGGTTTGGTTCGTAACTGAAATGTAAAACGATATTAATTAAACGTCTATATTAAACTCACATCAGCCTTTAACAATACAATTAAAATAAGATTCATGAGAAGCAACTGATTAAGCTTAGTTTTAACTTCGGAGTCATTTCTACAATTACATACATATCTGTGTTTTTAAAGGCAGGAAAACATTTTGTTTAAGTTATGGACCAAGTTTTGGTCTAGAAATCACTTGACAAAAATAAGTGTACTGAATAAGCAAACAAGCACGGAAAATTTAGCAGTAACGCATTTTTGAATAAAATTAGATTCTAAAATGGAAAGATATTTCAGCAGACGACATCAAACCATATTTACCAAATAATTAACCAAAAAGCTTTTTTGTGGTATAATAAATAATGATGCTCATTCAAATCCTTGAAACTTGTTACGTACCACTTGTGCACATGCATGTGCAATATTTAAACAATTGTTTATTATGAAAAAATGTAATCAGTTATTTTAAATAATGATTTTTTTTTAATTTTATTATTTACTACTGTTGCAAAATTTTCATTGTGCAAGTGTTTGATTAACAGTTATGTCTTAAGCTGGACACACTCTTATAAAATTCAGTATTTAAAAAAAAAGTTTTGATAAAGTGATTTCATATTAATGGGCTTTTATTCATAAAATAACTATTTTTTTAAATTATTTCACAGCTTAATTTTAATGGGACCCTTAAAAATTGTACTTTAGGGAAAACAAATTAAAAGTACCTTGTGATGTGGCTTGTGTAGATGCAAGGGCTAGAGTAACGGCTGACTGAGTTGTGTTTTGTGATACAGTGGATGGTGTTGCAGAGATGGTTTGGTTCGTAACTGAAATGTACAGAAT
>CH002514.1:23199-37212 GCA_000149265.1 Ciona savignyi
TTTGCTATTTAAATAATAGATTACATACTTTAACCTTAGACAGAGAAACTGCCAACATTTTTTTTATTTTCCTGCATTGTAAAATGTTTTGTGTTATTGATGAAAAGCTGTGCATTTGCCTGGTCACATGCTGATAAAATTCACTTTTAATAATATAGTTTTGATGAACTAATTTTCTAACTGTTCTTATATTTAGTTTACCCACTAAAATTTAAAAAGTAATCTCAAGCATAATTTGAATGTAAACAAATTAAAAGTACCTTGTGATGTTGCTTGTGGTGAGGTCTGAGATGGAGTAATGGTTGGCTGACTTGTGTTTTCCGTGACAGGGGATGGTGTTGTAGAAATCAATTGGTTAATAGCTAAAACGAAAATCATCTTTTCAGAGAAATGTTTTATGTGAAACTGAAGACCATAGGAATAAAAAACTACAAAGTAAAAAATAATGTCATTAAATTATTACAATTAACATACAGAAATATTGTTTCCTGCAGCATAAAGATAAAAAATTCTTAGTTTATTTTCATTAAATTGTTTATTTTTACATGAGTTAATATGACAATTTCAGTTTAACCAATAAAGACTGCAATGCAAACAAGGATTTTTTAATTCATGGTTTAGCTCATCTATTTATTTAATTTCCACATAGTGATTAACCGTTTGTTAATCATATTGCTCAGGTGAGAAGAAAAATACTTACGCGCAGTGAAAGTAGTTAAAGTGAAATCAGTGTTTGCTGTAACTGTTGGTGATAATTCTACAAAAGCTCTAACTTTCACAGAACAAATCGCATTAGAAACAAATGTGGTATCCGGGAGAGTATATGTTGTCGCACTTGTGGTAAATGATTTTGTGCTTGCATTCTGGCATGACACTAAATAATGGGAAGTTAAAGATTATTGTTAATAACTTTTGCTATTTAAATATTAAACACAAACTTTCAACTATAAAACATGAAAAAAAAGCTAGCAGAAAGTGTCAAAATTTTTAATTAGCAAAAAAGCATATATAAAAAGAACCTTGGATGGTATATGTTGTAGCATTTGCAACTGGGGTATAATGCAGTGTGACATTTGTCGTACCAACTGTTACTGTCACATTTGGAGCACTTGGGATGTTGGTAACTGGAAATAAAAATGGTATCACTTATGTAGCCAAATGAAACATTTGTTTGATACCTAATGCTAGCTTACACTTTCTTTAATTTGAAAGTCGCAAATTTTGACCACCACTGTTTGTTAAACAAGATTTAGATTATATGATTCTAAAACAGAAACTAATGAGCCCATTGGTAACCAATCATCATTCTTGTCAAAATCATCTAGAAAATGTTAACGCATATTCAACTTAAAACTGTTAATGCAATTGTTTCTGTTTAATAGTTTATTACAACCTATGCTGTTTTAATTTTTTTTTCATCCAGTTTAATTTTTTTATTTTCCAATAACTCTCCTACCACAAAACAGTGATTTAATTGTATTCTTTCAGGAATTCACAAATGTGATTTTACCCAAATTTCCCGCTACATATCTCATTTTTATTAGCTAACATCTTTTACAGTTTTAACTTAATAAACAATTTCTTCGTGTTTATTTAAGGTGTTAAACCATATTAGTAATTTAAAGGAGAAGTGTTTCCAGGGATTTAATGTTTAAAGATGGGTATTGCTTTCACATTCTTTTTCTTACTTGGATTTTAATGTTTAGTAGTGTTATACACATGGTAAGAGTGTAATATATTTATGTCATGATTTTGAATTAGGGTTATTTCTCAGGGTAAACTTGGATTTTTTATTTCTGTATTTATTTTCTTAGTACAATGTATACCTTAACAAGATTTGCTTGATTGGACCAATCTAGACTCAAGATATTTGCTAGGAAAGAATATTGCCACCGAAGATGATGGAATTTTTGTATTCAGAAAATTTCCATTTAAGATTTGCATATTAGCTTACACCTCTGTTTAAACCTAATTCTTTTGGTAAAAATATGTTACGAACAAAAGTGAACCATAGGTAGTAGTAGTACTTAAAATATAAGTTCAAATGTGTTACGGCCCATAAACACTGATAAGAAAGAACAACTTAGTTTAACACAATCAATAAATCAATTAAATCTTCATACTTGTTGTGGCATTGGCAAAAGAGGCATTGAATGGAACAGTTGACATATCCGCTGTTGAGTCAGATGTATTGGTGCTGTTGGTTGAACCTGCTGCTGTGCCAATAACACTTCCTCGACTGAGGAACGCATTGGTTTAATATTAAGCAACATGATTTGATTAGCTTAAGATGCTTATTTCCTCATATGGAAAAATGCACTATAAAGGCATTTGTTAAAATAGCAATCATATGCTGTTAATTTTAGTCTAAATTTCACTGGGTTACTTGTACTTTATCCAAATATCAACATCATAAATGACTTCCACAGATTGTGTCAAACATGGAATTGCTATTTTTGCAATAATAATTATTTTCAGTAATAATATTATTTCTGTTTAATTGATAGTGTTTTCTTTTTAAACTTAAAACCAATTGATAATCATTACCTATATTATTTCTTGTAATTATTATTATTATTTTTGATAAGTGAACAAATAGATAACAAATTACATATCTATAAAGAATATATTCAAAAATGGTAAAAAAATAGAGAGTGTAAACTATATAACAAAAATATATAAAATAACAAAACAGTAATGACAACCATTACTTGATAGTGTAAGAAAGAACCATTTGATTATTTTGCATGGGATTTTTTTGGAACAAATTACATATAGTGCACATGATACACCATATTATTATATATAGATGTTACTACTTACCGAAATGAAATGTACTCAATACGTGTAAAACGGAATAAAAACCCTCTAAATTGAGAAAGTTGTGGAAACAACAGAGATGCCGATGAAGTTGCCAGGTTTGCGAATGTTTGTGAGGTTGTGTCAAGCAACTGGGTATCAAATGTTGCATGTAGAAGTGTAATAAAAAAATGGATGACCACAGGATCTGTGAACAAAAGGATATTTGGTTAGAATACAGAAGTCAATCAATTATAAAATCGTTATTAAAAAAATGAATAAACTTTTAAGCAATTGATAATTGTTACTTGCTGAAAAATTGTTACTTGCTATAATATTTGTTAATAAATAATAGGATATTGTTAATTGTTACTTGCTGATAATGAAAGATAAAATAGCCAGTCATACCAGTTGTCGTTGTTGCAGGGGCTGTGAAAACTGTGTCAGGAATTATAGCATTTGTGTTTTTTAAAGAAAGCACACGTGCTTTTATGCTGTACTGTGTGTTGGCTTGCAGAGAACATACAATAACAGAAGTTGAAGTAGTTTGCACCATAGATGGCGCACCTGATCCACTAACTTGTACCTGCAATTAAATTATGAGATTAATTAAGAATAAAGTATATATTTTTTGGTTTGTCATACACAAATATATATATACTAATTATTAAGTCATAAATAGTTTGTTAATTTGTATCATTAATATTAAGTGAAATCATAAATTTAGTACATATATCTAAAAAAATGATCAATTTCAATTAAAACAAATACGCACCTGGTACATGCCATAACTTGCACTTTCATCAATGAGAACAGCTATACATGTTTTGGACACATCAAGCACCATCGGGATAGTGGCAAGAGTTGGTTTTACTGTGAAAATATATATTTATGCAAGCAGACTTCATTACCATAATCGCAACATTGTATATACTTTTAATATATTTTTTTTCTGCAAGCAGAAATGAACGGGTACCAAACTTGTTTACCATATTTAGCTAAAAAGATTGGTACAAGTCTAGATCGCGCGATTTAACATTGCTGAATGTTTTAACCCAAGTGTAACAGTTTTATTTTTGCGAACATAAACTTATGGGTCCTTGACCAAAATGAAATTTTTAATCTAGATACACTTAAAAATTAGTTCAAAAGTAAAAATTTGTTTAAATTTGAAAACCTGTTCTGGACAATAACAGACAGAAAAAACATCCCGGTCATGCGTTTAATGAACAGTATGTGACTGCCGTTTGGTTGCTATAATACCTAGAATATCAAATGCTGTAAAAAGAATAAACTAGTGTTTTACGATTAAAGTTTAGGTTTTGACAAATCTGGTCCATGTTATCTACTATATTTGTCATACATTTGATGATATATATACTTACAAAATTTGGACTAAAATCATGCAAAAATTAATTTAAAATTTAAGCAGTTAGATTGGGCGATATGATCCTTTTTCCAGGGGTAAACCCCAAATTTTATGTTTTTTTTCATATCTAGGTCATGTTATCTGCAATATCTAAAAGTTTTGTTTTGATTTTTGGCGAAGATTTTGGACGGACAACACACCCTTGTCTAATCAATTATTATAAAAAATAAAGAAAAAAAATGGACAAAACCAAACTTATGTATTAGCTGCAATTTTTGCATGAATATTGCTTGCTGTTGTGTTTGAATTTAATAATTTAATGTTAAATTTTTTTTTGATAATCATTTACATAAGGGTTACTTAATATTGAATGGGTTTCGAACATGTACATTAACCTACACCAAAGAATTTGTCTGCTTACACTTTAAATTTGGTATAATAATACAAAAACTTACACATGCATGTAAAGCCATCTCCAAAGAATAAGAAATTGCAAGAACATGTGAAACTCTCAATTGTGTTGGTACAAGTAGCATTTGCATGACAGTTGTGAGTACCTAATGTACATTCATTAATATCTGTGCAGTTTACACCATCACCAGTAAATCCAGCATTGCAAGAACATGTGAAACTTCCATCTTTACTTGTACATGTAGCATTTGCATGGCAATTGTGAGTGCCTGATGTACATTCATTAATATCTGTGCAGTTTACACCATCACCAGTAAATCCAGTATTGCAAGAACATGTGAAACTTCCAATATTGTTGGTACAAGTAGCATTTGCATGGCAGTTTTGTGTACCTAATGTACATTCATTAATATCTGTGCAGTTTTCACCATCACCAGTAAATCCAGGATTGCAAGAACATGTAAAACTTCCAATATTGTTGTTACAAGTAGCATTTGCATGGCAGTTGTGATTACCTAATGTACATTCATTAATATCTGTGCAGTTTACACCATCACCAGTAAATCCAGCATTGCAAGAACATGTGAAACTTCCATCTTTACTTGTACATGTAGCATTTGCATGGCAATTGTGAGTGCCTGATGTACATTCATTAATATCTGTGCAGTTTACACCATCACCAGTAAATCCAGTATTGCAAGAACATGTGAAACTTCCAATATTGTTGGTACAAGTAGCATTTGCATGGCAGTTTTGTGTACCTAATGTACATTCATTAATATCTGTGCAGTTTTCACCATCACCAGTAAATCCAGGATTGCAAGAACAGGTAAAACTCCCACGAGTATCATTGCAAGTAGCATTTGATGAGCAGTTATTTAAGTTGGGGCTGACACACTCGTCTATTAAAACAAGTTTAACTATTTTTATAAAATAATGAAAATTGGTCAGTCATAAAACAAGACAAATATTTTCCAACATGAATGTTAATGCAAAACTATCAACTAATAATTTCCCTAAAATAACATTGCTAAGTAAAGTATTTGAATTGAAACACTTAACTAAAATTTGTATCACATGCAACACAATGTAACAGCTTAACAATCTGACAAATGACCATGCAATAAAATATCAAATCATAATTTTTTTATGGAGGCTTCTTTCACAACCTGGGAATTAGAAATTAAAAGGGACACTATCACATGTTGAATTATCACAATCGTTTTACAGGAAGATATTCACTTCACATATTAATATTTAAATTTTTAATTTAAGAGGGGAAATTGTGTAGCTTGTTGGTGTTGCATAGTCAAAAGGCCAATTCCTTATTATGGTATAAATCTAGCACTGTCGAGTTTAAGAGATATAATTTTAAGAAATGTTTGTTCTGATAAATTTCTTCGGGTTTTGTGGGATTATTTTATAGTACATTGAAACCAAAGAAAAACACACACAAAGAAGAATATGTTCCTGTTGCTTAAGGCATGCAACTTTACATTTACACTGGATATCATTATTGAAATCAAGAATCGGAAACCACACAAAAATAATTGAGTCAATTTGCCTAAAATTAAGCAAAAAAATAACTCTATATGTAACTGAGACATTTCCTTAGTTTTGGTACAAGCCATAACCATACTGTGTTAAGCTGTTATCCACCAAGTTCTTGAATTAAGAACAACAACTAGCCCAGGGTTGAGCAACTTTTCTAGTCGACGGACCAGATGTGGGAAAATGAAGTCCTTGGTGGGATGAAATAGTATTCAAAATCTTAATTGCAGGATATGTTTAGATACAGTCTGCAGGCTGATCAAAATCTCTTCACGGGTCACACCCGGCTCGCTGTTTGTATGTTGCCCATGCCTGATCTAGCCAGTAGCAGGTTTCATTCTTACAATCTTCCAGTTCCCCACAGTCACCGATGCTCTTTACGATTAATCTACCGGTTTGACTATTTCTAACAGATCCACAGGATGCATAAAAAACTACATTATTTACCTATATTTGTACATGAAGAGTTGGCAAGAGTAAATCCAGTTAGGCATGAACATGAATATCCTCCTTCACTATTGCTACAAGCAGCATTTGGACATAATGATGAATCAGCACATTCGTCAATATCATTACATACCTAATTAGGTAAATAAAGTATTTACAAAAAATAAACTAAATACATTACAGTGTTGGGCTAGCCTAAAACTAGCTCTAAGTCATTTATTTTAAAATGTTGAAACAGCACTTTTTTAACAGAAAACACATTAGGGATATGATTAAAATACATAGTCTACCACCAATTTAAAAATAAATAAAAAACTGTTTATACAAAAACAGTTTTAAAATGCAATGCTTATGGATTTGTTCATTTAATTTAGTATAGTACAATCACTTACAGTTCCGTTTCCAGTATATCCACTTAAGCAAATGCAACGATAGCTTCCTTCCAGTTCCATACAAGTTGATTTATTGCTTTGTACATTGCAGTTATTTAAAGATGAGTTTGAACATTCATTGATATCTTTGCAAGTTCCATTTGTTCTTGTGTATCCATTTCTGAAAACATAGAATGAAAGGGAAAATTATATTTGTTTTATTTAATTTTCTGTTTGACCATTTTGCCTTTTTTGTGCTGTGAACATTTTTTCAAAATCTGTAATAATTCTAAAGAAATACAATTTATATAAGTTCTAGAATAACTGATATTCTAGAGGAATATAATTTGTATAAGTTCCAAAGAAACTAATATTAAACATTGCAAAAAGAAGATGTCAAATTACTTTTGTCAAACATAAAGAAGAATTCTCCAGTCAGATTGAAAAAAGAAAATCCAACTTTGGCAATTGGTTACCGATGTTATCATTTTCTTATATGTGGTGGATGGTAATAAGGAAAGGATGTAAATTTCCAACTGTTTTTCGCTACATTTGGAAAAATATTTATTTTTTTGCTGCAAGTTGGAGAAGTTATTCACAAAGGAGAAAGTAAATCTGGATATGAAGCTTACACAAAAATTAACAAGGATTCTTGAACTAAAAACAATCAAGATTATATGATAGAGTTTACAAATCTAAAAGCAAATTATTACCATATCAAATACACCAAACTTAATTTTACCTTTCAAAGTACTGGTGAGTGCAAATTTTAATAAATCATAAAAACAATTGTCGATTACCATTGTTTCGAGCTTAAATTTATGTCAATGGAGGTGGCACTAAAACGTAATTTAAACACTACATTGTGAATCAAATTTAAAGAAATAAAATAAAAGTAATTATTGTAATTCATTACAGAAAACAAGGTGGTTTTACCAAAGCCATAGAACCAGTTCTAAACCACAAAAGCCAATAGATAAATCCGAAAGAGTCACAAGGTGTGCTAAATGAGAGTAAGAAATGCATTGGGCTGCAAATTGTCTGCATTGCACTATTTTGCTAAGCAAACTTTTAATTTAATTTAAAAAAACTTACGCGCAATCACATGTGAAGGAACCAACAGTGTTCCTACAAACTTCTGTTCGGTTGTTGCATGAGTGAGTGTTTATCATACATTCATCAATATCATTGCATGCAGATTGATTTGATGCAATGGACGGTCTGTAAACAAGAGTTGGAATTTCGATTGAAACAAACAGAAAGAAAAGTAAGAGTTCATACTCTACAACATATAAAAGAAATTTAAACCATTGAATGTTCGTATTTAACCGAGTCTTTTTAATATCAACCAAAAGTAAACTTACCTTGTGTAACCATTCTTGCAAACGCATACATAGCTTCCAAAACTATTCAGACATGTTGTGCTATCATTAGAACAATTGAAAGATCCTGTCATACATTCATCCACATCACTGCATGTTGTTGCATTAGCTAACTTTGTAAAACCTTCATTACAATTACATCTGTAAGAATAAATAGAATTTTAAACAAAAGCAGTTTTGTAAATGATACAGATGAAATGAAATGATTGACATTGCGTCTTTGGATTTGTTTAACAACAAAAAGTATTAACAACACCTATGAATATTAAATAGCATAATAGATATTTAAATAGCATACAAACAAAAACATATTCTTGTGCAAGATAGATACACCTCTGTTAACCAAACTAAATTTGCAATATGGAAAGCCAATTTATATAATTCAATATACCAGTGCAATATAATATATACTTTTTAATGTTTGAGAATTATACGGTTCACTGTTAATTGACTGACTTTCTTTTGTGGACAAAGCACAATAACTTTAAATCACTTTAAGAGGAATAGCTTTCCTGCTGGCTAAACAAAAGTAATGTTACATGCTACTGCAACTGTCCCCAAAAGTAATAATCATTTTGGAATTAGGTTTATTGATGAGTAACCACTTTCCACCCATTAAAAATTGTAGTTTAGTTGGTAAAAGACAATTATCGGAAACTTTAAAGAATATGTATTCATATGGAAGAAAATCCATAATTAATTACAACTTACGAAAAACTGCCTTCAGTGTTGTTACATACAGAGTTGGAGACACTTGCACATGAGGTGTTTTGCTGACATTCATTGATATCATCACACAAAGAAGTGTTCAAGGAATTTACTTGATAACCAGGGTTGCAGGAGCAATTATAGCCATTAAAGACCGCTGAACAAACATGCATGCATGGATTGGATTCACAAAAGTCCACAGTTGTACAATTCCTTCCATCACCTGTTCATTTAAATACAAATTTGCATTTTTAAATCTAATATACCTTTTAAGATCAGTGAAGTAAAAAATATTGATGGCCCCGTGACATGTATCTAGTATGTATTTTCAGAGTTTTAGGATATGTATAATAATATAATGCTTAACGAAGAATACCAGACAATATCTTGATTAAGTAATCTAAAAGTTGTTTAATTTAGCCGTTATTAGCTAATTATTATTGGTTCAATGAAAAACCCTTATGAATATAATTTATTTTGTGTTATCAAATACTTCTATCAACCTACAAAAAATTCACAATTACTCTATCCTCACCTGCAGTTCCAGCTGGACAACTGCCACAAGTTTGACCAGTTCCTGGTGCAGGGTTGTCAGTGCAGTTTACTCCAGTATAACATGCTGAAAACTCACAACCATTTCTATCACCACTACAGTCGTCTCCGACGTATGCTTCTGTGCACTCACAACCAACAATCTAATGAAATTAAACAGAATCCGATGTTAACAACTGAAAACCTTTGTATATTTTTAAACATTAAGTAAAACAATATCAATTCACAATAGAAACTTTTACAAAATTGCTATTACTTAAAATTATTCCCCTAGATTTTAAAGGATTTGAAGGTTTTGAATTTTAAAGGTATAAGAATTAAGAAAACCATCTTACAATATAACTGTCACCACTGATAATAGATTCATTGAAAGAACAGCTTCCATTATTTTGACAAACACATAGCTTGATGTTGATTGTTATCACTGTTTCAGCATTCATTGTATCTACAGCACTAATCATTAATGTGAGATTGGTAGCGTCAGAAACAACATTTTGTTGGGAAGGTGTCCAGCTTATCAACCCAAATTCTGTAGAAAGAAAAAGTTATTAACATTTATGTAAAATAAAAAATATTCTGCCAGCTTGATATAAGTAAAAAAATCGACTTAACTCAAAATACGTTTATTTTTTATGTTAAAAAAGTATAGTATTAACTCTTAGACCACGACGGTTACAAATATGTAACCGAGAGGTGTCTCCAAAAAAAATACACAATTCAGTCGTTTCTTGGGGGATTTCTGTAGTTCTTATATTTTTGGAAAGCATTTAAATAGATCTTTCGAAATACTGCATAAAAACATAATCTTTACATTTAAAATATTTGAGTAATTTTGTTCCAAACATTTTTCTTCAAAATTTTATTATCTAGTTTAATTTTTAGGTAAAACATCGCTTTTTGGGTTCTAGGGAGTTAAAATCGTTACACCAGTTGCTGTGAGAATAAAACTAGCAGTAGCCATCTTTGTTTTCTTGCTTTTTAGTCATTTTCGATTTTTCAACGATATATGTATGTGTATATGATTTTTGCTAATTACTATAGATATTTAATCATTTCTTCGTCTTTGTTTACTTTGATTTTCAATTATTATTTGATATTCGGAGGAAATATGGCAACTTCGCGGTAGTTTATAGCCGATCAGGCTGCCAGCATGATCAAGGCCGACAGTGATTCTGGTGAAGAAATGCCATATTTGTCAGCTTTATGTGACGTCATCACGCTTAGTTGACGTCATCAAAAAATAAAAGACGTATCTTTGTAGGAAATTTTATCCTGAACAACTTTGTAATTTATTACTATCTTCTACAAGCTACCAGTAATTAGAGTATAAATTATTAATTATGACGTCATTACAAATACTACAACGTCATTAAAAAAATAAAAATACTAATTTGTAGAAAATTATATACTGGACAACTTTGTAATACATTATTTTTCCTCCAACAGTATTTCAACAGTATTTGCAGCAAATGAGGTCAAAGCAACCTTACTTAAAATTTCCAAAAACGGTAAAAGTCCCGTTGTGGTCAAAGGCTTAATAAGAAATAAATAAATCTAGTTTAAACTCTCAGAATTACAATAGAAATTCACAAAAACACAAGAAAGAAATCGAACCATTAATTGTGACTCCATCCACTGTTGAGATGTTGGACACAGAGTAAGTTATCGCTTGATTCTCAGCATCAAACCCAGTCACTTGAAGTGTGGATGTTACATTCAATTGGGCTTGGAAGAAGTCATCAACAAAATTTGCACTCGCCATGACAGAAATGTTCGGAGCAGTATTTGCTGAGAATCAAGTAAGTTCGTTAATATATACCAGTTATTATGTTGAAACCCCTTAAAAATTGCAATATACATAAACAAATTTATTAAAATTATTATTTTAATGACATATAGAAATAACAATATTTGTTAAAAGAATTTATATAAATCAAAAACCAACCAGTGGTGTCTGCGACAGTTTGGCTGGAGCTGGCATCTTGCATAGTTGTACGTCCAATGTCACTTCTATTTGTTGCCAAAACATCATACAGACATGTGGTTGATAGTACAGAGTTGGAAGTGCAGTTGGCCACGATTTCATTAAAGAGACTTGTATTACGTCTAGCAGCAACCAGATCCTCCAAGAAGAGTGGAACAGTAGAGTTTGGGTTGTGGGCAAGGTAGGTATCATTACCACCACTGTAATTAAACAGACTCTCCATTTCAGATATTCGCCCTGAAAACAGATTTTATGGTTAAAATTAAATCAGAAAATAGCAGAAAACAAAAATAATTAAATTCTACAAATGCGCATACATGATTCTCCGAATGGGAATAGTTTTGACTCCAAAAGCGTTCGATTTAGAATGTCCAGATCAGTTGTAGGTAGTAGACTGTTATAATCCAGTTGTGTTCCATTCCGAAGTGTAAAGTCATCCCTTATATTACCATTTGGTATACCTGACAAATAAAGATAGATTATAATGATGGATCTATTGGAGTAAAAAGAAAATAGTTAAAGTTAATAGATTCGATAAGACAAATAATGAACACAGTACAAAATGGGTAATAAATCATTATATGGCACAAGTACTATTATTACTTATGTTATGAATATAAAAAGCGATGCACTATAAAAAGAAAATGAGGACAAATCAAAAACAATCAGAGTTGATATATATTTGCAGTTTACAGTTCAAATCTAAATAAAATGCAGAATAGTATATATATAAACGTAGCAAATTTTTTTGCAATTTGGTAGAAAAGTTGGACTTTTGGTGTGACTTGACTTTAGAAACTTATATTCAAATAAATTGAGAAATAACTAACCAAGCAAACCCATTGAGACATTTTGAAGCGATTCATCTCCAGAAAATTGCAAAGTTAAAATAAATTGCGATGATGAGACAGTCATTGAATTGGAACTTGGAAATGTTGCAGTGTAACTTGTACCATCTCCATCTAGAACTAGTGATACATTGCCCACAGATCTTTGCACTGAATAATAACACATATTATGTAAATTTTTACCTAAACATACTTTAAAAATTTGCTCTAATCTTAGTCACCAATGTTTTTTGCTGTTTATCTTAATCTTCAAGGGCAGTTAAAAATTAATCATAACCATTAGCAATAAGGTGAATGAAAAAATAGACACAATTTTAAATTTATGGTTTACATCTTTATTCTTGTTTAACTAAATTTAAATAGTTTAAATCAGCTTAAATGCATAAATACCCTCTGACAATCCAGTTTGAACAACTCCGTTAACTTTTACAATCACTCCAGTGCCATTAGTGTTGGAACTATCAGCTTCAAATTGCACCTTGATAAAATTAGGAATAATTTTAAATCCCAATATAATGCCAAACTTTCTGACACCTAGATGTAACTGGTACTGTATATTTTAATTTAAATAAACATAAAAAAGCTAAAAATTAAACCTGCAAACCCATCATTTATATCTAGTTATAGACAAATGACAATTACATCCCTTTTAATCTTTAAAACTGAAAAAATGTTTGTACATAAAAAGTGTGTAGAACAAAGTATTATCTAAAATTTAAAATAATTGTCTAAAATTATCAAGAAATTTATAATCACAATACTTTTGCTTTGTTCTGAAATGTGTAACTGCGTCAGGATAATTCAAGAGTAAAAGAATATATCCATATAATATAGGATAGGATAGGATAGGATATTCATGTTTATCCCCGTGAATGGGAAAACCCCAGGGGTTATCACACGGGCAATCGACAGATCACCTCGCGCCCATCGTCGGGTTACCGGAGCTATTGCAGTGTGTTGTATATGATAGACACGTTCCTTCAATTTGGTAGAACCCATTAATCCGCTGGGTTCAGGCAATGTCCGTAAAGTGCCTTGCCCAAGGACACAACCGACTAGCTAGCGACCAGTTTATATTAGGTACCTTGTACGTTAAAATGAAAATTACAGAATTTATGATATACATGTTAATATAAATAAAACCCTTAAAACATAAAAATCTGCTTCTTGTGTGCAGTATGTGTGATGAAAGAAATGTCAGTGGGCAAGCCATTTTTCTTTTCCGCTAGATCCCAAAAAAATACAAACCACCTAAATCTATGATCAGTGTGTTTTAATCCCCCACATTATTTGGAATAAATGTTCAACTGGGTTAAAACTTTTAAAGGTATTATATATACGATGACAATTTTATTGGGAGTGTTTTTTGCTAACCTAAAAGAATATATTGCTTTTACAGATGATGAATTACAAGTTTGGATTGGAAAGACCCGCAGTCTCTTATTGCAGAAACAAATAATATGGGGCTAACATGCAAATAGTTGTGATTAACATTTATTTCTGCACTTTTTAAACAATTGTTGGCATTATCTTAAATAAATGGGCGCAGAGGTTGTCCCCTTTTAAAAAAAAGACAAATCATTTTTTTGTG
>CH002513.1:0-11368 GCA_000149265.1 Ciona savignyi
CGACAAATGCGATTAACAAAGTTAATTAGATAATTTTGTTTGTGCTGAAATGAGCCGGAATGTATCGTGGTACCGACATTGACATATAAGGGGAAGATGGAGGATAACCCGCCGGGGCGCAGGCTCCTATATCCCGATGGAAAATGTGATAATCCCCTGGGTTTACTTTCCATTTTTGAGTGATGGTCTGAACATATTCCTTCTGTTTATGGCAACTCAGAATAAAAAGAGGTAAACTGCGGGTAAGAATGAGGTGTTTCGTTCACCATAAATTATTTGTGCGTGAAAGCAAACCACCGAATACTCGGGAAGACGCTAATTGAAAGGAACAACATTCAAAACCATTAGCTTCGTCGGTGTCTGCGTTGCTGCTGTCGGGCAACTTCGGCGGCGACTGACGAATATTTCGACGTATTGACCACGATCCATTGAAGTGTTTCAAACAAGGTCGGGTAACTAAGTGAGAGGGATTTATGGGGGTTGAATTGGCTCGAGAAGCAGTAGTTTTCCCACTGTGGGATCGCATACTAATTCCAATCCATCCCTTGATACCAAGAGAGATACCACATCGGCGCCACTTACAAGGATGCCATGTTTGCCTTTCGGATAAAGACGTACTTGACGAATTTGCGAAGATATCATGATATCCAACATCACTTGAAGTTATTATATTATTACGTGGTGAATACACGGGTCGACATAGAACGATCCCTTGCCTTGTTATATCACCTGCCGGGGACTGAAATACACAAAGACCGGATTTCAAGAAGCTTTTTTTTTCAAGAAGGTGCATCTTCTGAAGGAAAATAATATCAAACATTACATGAGGGGGGGGGGTGGGATGCGATGCCAATACCCATTGATTTTCTAGGTTTATTTACCTATAATAAATTGTCGAGTCAAAACTAACAGAATATAAGTTTCGTGTGATCTGGTTGATTGATGGGTTTACGAACCAAGGACCATTGGGTTCAACAATTCTGAGTTTATTTATTGACCACACCAATTGACCAAGATCCCATGGTCGACTCGTCACCGCTTCCATCCACAAGTATGCTCATGTGTCGCACGTCACTTCTGTATGACGTAAGCACCGCTGAGGAGGGTTGGTAAGCTCAGGGGCGTCACCTAGCGAATAATATTATTGATGTTCCGAGTACAACAGGACAATATGTTTTATCTATGTAGATGAGTAAACGCATAAGGGGATTTCCCACACGGTCAACCATCAGATTACGTCGCGCCTACCGCTCTGTTATCAGAGTTAATACATTGTTTTAAGCCGATATGATAAGATATTGTTAACAGTATTTATTTCATCTTATAAAGTATTGCGTTTACGTATCTTTAGCTCAGTGCTTGCTTAAAAGACGCAGCAGATAAACTATATTGTCAGGTTTCGAACCCACTATCTTTCGCCCGACGCCATATCATATGAACTTACGGGCAGGGCTAGTGCAGACGCAGCGAGTCGGCCAAGATATTGAAAGTTCCAAATTAATCGAACATTGCAATGACGTGGTATAATAACAATGGTGCGAGGTGAATGGTCTTCAGATTATAACGTGACAGGACCAACAATGTCGTCGCATCCGGCTGCGCAGTAGCACAGTGCGCACATACGTGAAGCTCCGGAGATTGGTCGGTTGTTGTTTATGTTATTGAGTCTCGCTGTGGTCGTCGCACTAGTCAGTTGGTGGTGGAAGGCATGCTGCAACGTTGAACAGACGTAGGGAGATTCCTTCATCGCAGTGATTGTAGGAAGTACCGAGAGTAGTTTGTACAGCTTTCGCAATGGACGACATTAGACTTATGTTGTTTACTACTAGTGATATATAACGAACTATATGTTTGTGCAGAAAGAAATAATTTCCATGTATTCTATTGATCGGGCTGTTTGTTGCGGTATAGAACCCGCGTATTGAACCAAGTATAACCGCTGTATGTAGATTCGGGTGTCAGGTTACTTCAGGAAATCATTCATTAACCTCCCATCGCCATCTTGTTTTTCTCCAGATGCAAATTAGTAACAAAGCAGAATGTCCAACTTAACAACACAGACGTTTATAGACCAGAGCAGCTATTTAGAAGAATGGAAAGTTAACTTATTAGACAACTTGTCTGCTGTTGATCAATCACTACAGGTTTGTTCATTCTAATAGAGTAAGCGGGATACTTAGAATACATATAGCGTACATGTACTTATGGTCATGTGTTCAGGCAATGACTTAAACACTTAAAATGTTCTTTGCTTAACGGTTTCTTGACTACATCTTACAGAGAAATTATATCCAGCATAGGATATTCATGTTTATCCCCGTGAATGGAAAAACCATGAAGGTTATCACACGGGCAATCGTCAGATCACCTCGCGCCCATCGTCGGGTTACCGAAGCTATTGCAATGTGTTGTGTATGATTCACATGTTCCTTCAATTTAGTAGAACCTATTAATCCGCTGGGTTCAGGCAATGTCCGTAAAGTGCCTTGCCCAGGGACACAACCGACTAGCGAGAGACCGTAGTTCTTATAATGTCGTTCGGTTGACGGTTTCCCGACTAGCCTTTGCACGGTGTTATATATTAAACAAACGATACAAGTGATGATGATCTGCAGATGTTTGGTGGAAATCTGTCCACGGAAGCCCGCACAACGACGCCGCTGGAGGTCGCTTCAACCGTCATCTCGATTCTCGCAATCATCGTCAACTTGTGTGTGTTGCTTGTCATATACATCGGGCCCCGCGCATTTAGGTGGGTGGTTATGGGGAAGGTTAAACCACACAAGCAAAAGTTTGAGCGGAACATTATGTGTTTATGCCAGTACAAGCAAAATTCAAGAAATGTACTTTTTCTTAAATGCTTAGACTGGATTAACCTTGTGTATAGGCGTTATACGCGTTCGTCTGTGTGCCATATTCACCAGGAGTTGTAGAATAAAACTGGATCATATTTCAGGACACCGACGTTCTTCTTCATCAGTAGCCTGGCCACAGCTGATCTGCTGACGGGAGTGACGATTCTCCTTGCGGTTTACCTCCCCGTGCGAGATCAATCATGGGAGCGATTGCTATTGAAGGGGATGTCGGTTGTCTGTTTCAGTGCTTCGGTCAATAACCTGCTGGTTATAGCTGGGGACAGGTGAGATTGGTGGCGATAGTTGTAATGGCTGGATATGGGGTTGATATTGGGAGAGGGTATTTTAGTTTATGTTTGGAAAGGGGAAAACGCAAGGGGCATTAACTCATGGTCAATGGTCAAATTACCTCGCGCCCACCGTCGAGTTACCGGGTCTATGACATTGTGTTGTTCATGATCACCTTCCTTTAATTTGATAGAACTCAATAATCCGCTGGGTTATGGTGACTGCTCTAATTACCTCGCTCAATGATACAACCGACTAGCTGGCGATTGGTTTCGACTTACCAACCCTTCGGCTAAAAGGCGCCGCACAAACCCACCAAGCTAATCGACCGCTCTAAATGGATATGGATATTGGGTGGATAGCCTATGAGTTAAATATGGGGTGGATATGGGTTGGGTGGGTATGGGTTGGGTGGATATGGGTTGGGTGGATATGGGTTGATTGGGTTGATAATTATGGACAAATCGCTGTTAAGCACCGAACTGTGGCATGTATTTGTGACGTCAAACATAAATATCAAAACAATGTATAATATTGTTTTTATGGTTCTTACCAGTGAGCTTTGGTATGTTGCTAGTGAGCTGTGATACAAGAAAAAAAAAGTGTAATAAATGTTGGAAATGAGATGGAATCAGTAACAGCCCACCTGACCATACAGCGCAATTATTCCATAATAGCTCATCAACCGCACATCCGTATTCATGGCATGACGGCAGGGGAGCCAGGCCGTTTCTACTTGGCGTTTCTACTCTCAATAACCGGATATTACGTCAGTCGGTAGCTATACGTCACACCTTGATTTAACTTACTACACAACCTTTAAACGACGAAGTATAGCACGACTAAACGAAGTAAAAGGTTAAAAGTTGATCGACTAAAAGTGCATTTTAACCTCGTGTTATTTGATTGGTTGCTGTAGCTTTGTGCACATGAGGACATAATGTGTTTAGTTCAACATTTGTTATATTGTATCGAAAACAAGTCAAACCTCTAAGCTTTATGTTCGCCGGAACATTAAACGACGGTGGGACCAGTAATGACTATCTTGTGTTCAACAAAACCCCCCCAAACACTAATGCGCCACGAGGAACAACAAATAACTCAATTTAACCAACTGCGATTGCGCATGTTACTGAACAATATCTTTGTCTGTCGCCTTTCAGCTGCGTCGCACTAAAACAAAAGCAGCAAATTTAACAACAAAAACTAGACCAGCATCACGAAGCGAACGCAAAACAACATTTCTTGAAATTATAATTCTACAAATTGTTTGACTGCTTTTGTGACGTAATATCAGGGGTTCGTAATGACAAACGTGAATCGAACAACTCATTTGTTCGTTTCTAGAATCGCAGAAGCCTTGATTGTATTTATTCCACAGATATCTAAAGATAAACGACGACCGAAGATACGGGAAAGTGTTCACTAATCGATCTGCAGCCGTTTTGATCCTGTTCACATGGCTGATGGCGAGTTGTACTTTCCTCGTGGCACCATTGGCCGGGTGGGCGTGTGGGGACTGCGTGTGCCCTCGGGACGCCATGTGCACGTGCGACCCGGTACATTGTTCCCAAAGCTTCACGCCTTTCACCAAGAGCTACTTGGTGGTGGGAGTCGCTTACTTCGGGGTCACATTGTCAGTGATGGTTGGATTGTATTCAGCTTTGTTCGCCTCGGTTCGACGCCGCGCTGGATCGAAGCAACGCGGGAACGGGAGTGTGATGGGACCGGTGGCAAGTCGCGGACCTTTCGTCATGATCCATAGAAGACGCGAGATCCGATTGGCTAAGACTTTGGTGATTGTGATGGGCGTCTTCTTCGTTTGCTGGTTGCCCGTGGTTACGCTGTTTGTGTATGACATCACAGTGGATGACAAACGACTGATAGCGTGGTTTGACTATTGTCTCGCGTCCGCGGTGGTCCACCCACTGGCCAACCCGATCATATATTCCCTTCGACTCCCCCGTATGTGGGGGACGTTCAAGTAAGATATGGTGCATGCAGCCCATGGTTCCACTGTTTGTATTGAATTCATTTAATTGTGCTGTCTGGAAGTAAAGAATCCAATAGGATTATTAGAACAAAAGTCCGACTGATTAGTCTGGTGGTTTAGTGCGACGCCTTTCCACCAAAAGGTTGCAGGTTCAAAACTGGTAGCTAGTTAGTCGGTTGCGTCCTTGGGCAAGGCACTTCACGGACATTGCCTGAACACAGCGGAATAATGCGTTCTACTAAATTGAAAATTGAATATCATATACAACACAATGCAATAGCTCCGGTAACCCGACGGTGGGTGCGAGGTGATCTGACGATTGCCTGTGTGTTAACCCCCATGGTTTTCCCATTCACAGGGATAAACATGAATATCCTATTCTAAGTTTAAGAAATTAATTGACCAATTTTACAAATATACACGATTGGGTAATGATTGTTATAAATATAATTTATACATCTTAAGGTTCTATATGACACATCATTATTTTCCAATGTGTTCGGTATAAAAATTAATGAGTATCTTTGTGTGACATTGGTTCTTTCTTTTACCGGGGCCAAGTTTCGAACCCATGCTCGTTAGAAAGATCAATTTTTGCAGAAGGTCGTTATGTTAACCATTCAGCCACACGACCGTCCAACTAATTCCATGTCTCCCCAGATACTTGTCGTATGCGCTATGGCGGCGTCTTGTCATGAAATCGTCTCCGCCACGCCACCATGCGGGCAAACTTTATCGTTCCGCCAATTCCTCCGTCCGACGCCAGGGCAGCGGGGCGGCGTCTATTGCGTCACAACACAGCATTCGTTTCCGCGTGGACCAGAAGAGAAGACGACAGAACATGTCGGTGGTAACCCAAGTATCAACTCTCCCCCCCGACCGCACATCCTCCGACGGAAGTGACGTATTCATGAACAATAGCGACCCGCGATCCGGCGGAAAAGGCGTCCAACGATCGGTTTCCGCAAGAATATTAACGAAACGCGAAGATGTGAAGTCTCCACGGTCGAGCGACGACACCTTGTGCAGCAACGACTCGGGGTGCGCGTGGGATTGTAAGAAGCGACGTCGAACCACCAGCCGGTCGGTCCTCCTAGCGGATGGGAGTGTGGTACCACGTGACAGTGTGACGATATCTCCACCTCTGCACCCGCAATACAAAGTCGCGTGGAACTGATTCGAACAGCCGACATTGAAAATTCAGTCAACACATGCAAATACCCGGGTCCATGGACCCCCCACCAGCCACACACATACGGCACCATGACAAGCCCGGCACAGGAAACCAAAGCAACATGACAATATCCAACAAAGTACAAGATATATTCGGATGTATAGCGATCTATGTGCAATAATAATATTGTACAACACCGTGTTACGGCGTAATATGTTACATTGAGTACTTTCGTATGCATGAATACCCGCTAATTATTGTTAATAATGTAGCTGATAAGTACAAAGGCAAGTGGAACAGAACTGGTTTGATTGGAATATCATTGTTTATTAACGAAGGTGATATTTCTGGATGGTTGTCTTTTTCCTGTGGATGGGAAAACCAAGGACGTTAACACACGGGCAATCGTCAGATCACCTCGCGCCCATGGTCGGGTTACCGGAGCTATTACAGTATGTTGTGTATGATTAATACTGTAAGAACCATGGCTTTCTGTTCGGGTTCAATTAAACGAATTCCGGCCGGTTGGTTTAACGGTTAAGTGCGTCGCCTTTCAATCGAAAATTGAAAGCTGCGAAACTGGTCGCTAGCTAGTCGGTTGTGTCTTTGGGTAAGGCACTTTACGGACATTGCCTGAACCCAGCGGATTAATGGGTTCTACCAAATGGAAGAAACGTGTCTATCATATACAACACACTGCAATAGCTCCGGTAACCCGACTATGGGCGCGAGGTGATCTGACGATTGCCCGTGTTACAACCCCCTTGGTTTTCCCATTCACATGGATAAACATGAATAACTAAGTCTGCACATAATGTCAGCTTGGATTGAAGCGATAAAAGGAACTTTACATAACATTGCTAAAATCAACTATGCGTTAAAAGTGATTCAAATAATAAAATTTCCGAAATATAAAACGGGTTGACGAACTTTGAAGAAACAATCAGGAAATGTTCGGACAGATTAAGAAACCACTGTATGGCCGGATACATATCGATCCAATGTTTGGTGTGCCGTCCACTTCTTCTTTTCCTTGTTTAAATCCATTTTCTCCACAGACGACGCACACCTGACGTCAGGGACCCAACCCCCCTACCACATACACCACACCCCCCACCACCCCAGCACCACATGAAGTACGACAGAACATCATCGGGTACTCGTGCTTCCACGCTTGCTCCTTCAGGTTGAATGACACAACTGACTTGGCGGTTTCAACGTTGTCCCCACTTTTCACAAACCCACCTACATCAGGGAAGTCGTTCAACAGGGGGTTAATTTACATAAATAGAATAGGATATTTATGTTTATCCCTGTAAGTGGGAAAATCAAGGGGATTAACACACGGGCAATCGTCAGATCACCTCTCGCCCACCGTCGGGTTACCGGAGCTATTGCAGTGTGTTGTATATGATTTACACGTTCCTTTAATTTGGTAGAACCCATCATTTTAGTTCAGGCAATGTCCGTTAAGTGCCTTGCGCAAGGACACTACTGACTAGCTAGCGACCAGACTGCAACCCTTCGTCTGAAAGGCGACGTACTAACCCAACAAGATAATCCATCGGAGTAGTTGTTTCAAGAGACGTACATTTGAACCAGGCTGTTGCATTGTTTAAGATACAAGCTCAACATTATATGGCAGAATCTGCAATATCTCACACTGCAATAGCTCCGGTAACCCGACGATGGGCGCGAGGTGACCTGACGATTGCCCGTTTGTTAACCCCCTTGGTTTTCCCATTCACGGGGATAAACATGAATTTCCCACCTTTGACCAAATATCCCACTATTCCCACAACCAATGTGTTTATTGACTCACCTAGGAGTAGAACATGTTCATTCAAAGTGACGAGAGCCATTTCACTCCGAGCTTCAGGTAGCGGTTTGTCATAATCCTTCATAACCGGGTTTCTTAGGTTGAACAATTCCGAGGTTGCAAGCAAACTTCCTTTCGGCTCCTTTCCTCCACAGCAGATGATAAATTCTGGTGGAGGGCGCTACAGAGTTAGTTAATGGGGAAGAAATATTAATCTGATACTACGACAAGTAGCTGGAAAGAAATAAAAGTAGTTGGACGGTCGTGTGGCCAAATGGTTAATGCGACCGATACATATACCATTACACAAAAAAGGTCTTTGGGGCGAGCTTAGCAACGGTTCGAATCACTGCCCGATAAAAAAAAATCTGATACATATAATATTTCTATATAAAAACGGTTTTGGTGTCGAGCCCATCAGCGGTTCGAAACTTAGCTCGGTGAAATAAAATCTGGCCAGTTTGCTCAACTACAAGGTGGTGGGATCGAAATCAGCCTCCAGATAGTTGGTTGTGTACTTGGGCAATGTGTTAAACTGACGCTGCCTAAACTCAGCGGATTAATGGGTTCTACTGAATTGAAGGAACGGCTAAATCATACACAACACACTGAAATACTGCCCCTTGCAATACCTCATCACTCATTCACGAAGGTAATGTTGGAAGCCTTACCTGAAATGAGGGGGAAGACAACATGGCCGTATCTTCTCTGCAACAGCTTTTGTTCCAACATCGTCCATTCATTGTTCTCCACATCATAACATTCAATCGAATCAAGCACTTCGTCCTTGTGGTTTTTTCCACCGAAGATGAATATTTTACCTGAGATATTCAAGTCAAGGTGAAGCTCAGGGGAAAGCAGGAACTGATGTTGTATGTTGTTGTTGGTTGGGGAGGGAGGTTATCGGATCGAAACCAGCCGCTAGTTGGTGTCCTTGGACAACCGAAGTCACCCGAACCCAGTGGATTATGAGGTACTACTATAACAACAACATCTTAGTACACAACACAGTGTAATAGCACTGACCACTGGACCATAGGGTGATGGTACACGAGAATGATAATAACACTTCCACCCATCACATCCCAGATCCACCAGCATGGTGATGGGCTTGAGGCGAATCTGGGGGTTGGGAAATATGTGACCGTTATCGTAAAATCATTCTACTTGATTTCCCAACCAAACAGCAAAGAAATGAAACCCCATTAACCTTAGTGGGATCAACATAACATCACAACCACGCACGCTCACCATTCAACACAGCAGCTGCTGCCTGGTATCGGCACTCCACCATGGGAGCCAACATGACCCAGGTTGGATTGGATACCCCCATGTCAATACACTCAACAGATCTGAGAGCAAACGCCCCAACCACACCTCCGATCACATAGAACTTGGTGCCGATGCGGAGTGCAATGCATTCACATCGGCGTTGATTCAAATGCTGTAGAACTTGAGTATTATTATAATCATCGTGTTTCTTTGAATACGTTGTGTTTCTATTTTCAATATTTAACCTAATATCAATGTGTTCTAAATATGGGTTCTGGTATTGTGAATATCCAAATGCGATGTCCACCACGTTTATTGCTTGGAAAACCCCAATGAATTAATCAGTTGAACAAAACCACAGTAGCAGTCATACACAATAGCCGTGTGTAAACGCCATAGTATTCATTTGTCCAACAGATTAGTCTGGTGGGTTTGTGCTTCGGCTGAAAGAGTTGTGGGTGTGAAACCAGCCACTAGATAGTCGGTTGTGTCCCTTGGCAAGACACTTAACGGACATTGCCTAAACCCAGCGGATTAATAGGTTCTACTAAATTAAAGGAATATGTCTATCATACACAACACACTGCAATAACTCCGGTAACCCGACGGTGGGCGCGAGGTGATCTGACGATTGGCCGTGTGTTAACCTCCTTGGTTTCCCATTCACGGGGATAAACATGAATATCCACCCTATTTTCCCATCCAAACTGGTAATATTAGAACTCACCATGGAGAACCTGGTAAGACGCTTGAGGGAAGGCTGGAACTTGGTCAAACTCCGAATGAGATCAGGTTCATGACCGCCCACCATGTATATGGAGTCGTTGATTGCTGTGAAACACAACATCAATCCATCTATCAGGGGACTACAGTGATCATGGCTATCACCTGGTTATATTAAATATCTAACACATAGATGTTTATTTAATTAAAATAATTGACTAGTTGGGTTGTGTTTACAGAATTTATGGAAATATTATTAGTTTAAACATTTAAAATAGAAACTCATATTTTAGAATTTCGTTGTTTCTTGAACAAAGGGAAACACAAGGTTGAATAGATTTCAATAAAAATGAAAGGAATTTGTACGATGCTGTGTATTGTTATGCCATAATCAACTATATTGTACTTGAATATAACCATTGAGCTAGAACATGGTGACAATGTATTAAACTCTGCAGCGAAATATGTTGTTTAGTGGTAGTTACAAAATCGAAACGTTGCTTAAACCTAGTAGATTTATTACAAAATCTCTAAACCAACCGAGCTGTTCCATAATATGCTGCACACTGATCTCGGGTGGCCCCGATCATGGGCAGGTACAGGTGAATAGCATCACCAAATAAATAAATATCACGGGAATAAAATATTCGAAATAATAAATTATTTGTCTTCACATTTCATAAAATCGAAGCAAAAATGCAACCTCCCCCCTTTACTAGTGAAGTCAATTTAAATGTCTAAGGAAAATGGGTGAAAAATATAAACTAAAACATAAAAAGTGAGTTTTAACTTTATTGCAAATTACCAGCAATTTCGGTCTCAGAAAGCTTCTGTGTTAAACCAGATGAAGAAGGAACTGGTTTGGGTGGAGCAAGATGATCAACCAGTAGTTCCATGGCATTTTCTGAAAGTGGGTTCGATTTATACCCAGGACACTTTTCTGCCACATGGTCGAGAGGTTTACAGAATGATTTGTTTAAAATAATTTTCAATATAAACTGCAACTCCATAAGCTTGAATGATAATACAAGAAAGACTGACACCTACCTACATTATACCAATTGGCATTGCTTTCTAACAAGTATAAATGTGATCCAAATTAATAAAGTGGCGACCCCACTACCAGTTGCCATAACATCTAAAACTGAACAGCACACCAAAAGATGAAAATATAAAGGAACTTGCCAGGTGCTTTATGATATGGGTGACGATATATCTTTAAAGGAACTTGTTGGTCTTGTGTC
>CH002512.1:0-24148 GCA_000149265.1 Ciona savignyi
TATTTGTTGAACATAACATTTTAATTCAAATGATGAATCCACTGAGTTCAGATAATATCTGCTAAGTGCCTTGGTCTGGGAAACAACTAACTAACTTGCAAACAGTTTCGATAATGCTAAAATTTTCAATTTCCTTGTTTTAATCAACAATTTTCATAGTCCCAGACCATGAACCCGCCACTATCACACCCACAGATAATCAACTTCTACATGGAGCTGATCGCATCGCGCTCAGCATCCAACCCCAACCTCCCCAGCTGCCACGCCATGAACACATTCTTCTACCCAAAGCTCAAGAGCCAGGGCTACAAGTCGGTTCGACGATGGACCAAACGCGTCGACATATTCAGCAAGGATGTGCTGTTCTACCCCATTCACCTGGGGGTCCACTGGACCCTTGCGGTAAGAGGTTTATGCTGGGTTCGTGAGGGTAACCCAGGGAGTTTCCCTTTATGGGTATGGGAGTTTCCCCATTTACACTGTGAGAGTCCCCCTTTTAGACTTCCCACCAGACCCTTGGTTAATGTTGGTTTGTGGGGGTGAGTGGGGGATTTCTTTTTTGGCTGTGGGGCCCCATTCAAGACTGGTAATTTCTTTTGGAACTGTGGGTTTTTCACTTTTAGAATGTGAAAGTTCCCATTTTATGTTTGGGAGTGCCTTTTTATGGTGAACAGCATGTTTAAGTTCATGTTAAAAATATCAGTCATATTTCGTTAGAATACTTGTGGTGTGAATTGATCTAAAGACCCACGGTGTTTACAAACTACACATACCCACTATGCTACAATATATTAGTTGATAATGTCCCCACTTTTAGATAAAATACTAAGAATTTCAAAATGTTGTATAATATATAAGGATTCTGCCACCTTACATGTTGTAGGTTGCTTAATATCTAATTGTATTCACAGGTTAGTTTTAATCACTGGTATTCCTAATAAATATATATGTGAATTATGCGCCCAAATAGAATATGTTTATAATGATAACCTACAAGGATCCTGTTTCATGTCGTTAATATCCAACTATATTCACAGGTTGTGAGATTGAATGAGAAACGACTTGAATATTACGACTCGATGGGAGCCACCAATGATGAGTGTCTGGAGATATTGAAGTCTTACCTTGTGGATGAACACCTTGATAAGAAGAAAGCTGGATTCGATGTTTCGGACTGGAAGTGTTGCAACATGCCTCCGTCGGTGAGTTTGAAGCATGGGAATATCTTAGGACTTAGGAATACGATAGGATTTATGTATATCCCCATAAACTGAAAAACCAAGGGCGTTGTTACACTGGTAATCGTTTACCTTGCAATGGGGAATGGGCTAGTATTGAACCCGCACCTACACCGTCCATTGCACATGTCTTTATTCCTACATAACCCAGCCGGGCGTATAATACGGTAAAAACGCGAAAAATAGACAATCCTTTCTAAAAATCTGTGTCTTTCGTTTTCCTATTCACGAAGATAAAACATGAATATCCTGTCCAAAGCTAGAAATATAGATGGTAATATTTATAAATAACATTCGTAATCGTTAAATACCTTGACAACGGGTAAGAATCGAACCCCTACCACCTTACTCAGTCGGACGTATAATGACCTAACCCAACGACCATGGGGCTAAAATAAACATTGATTTCTTAAAAACTGTCTGCTGCATTTTCGTATATATATGGGGGCAAAACATGAATAATCTATCCAAAGCTAGAAATATCGTCCTAAACCATTCTTTCTTTGAATCCATCTTTCCCACAGGAGATTCCTCAACAGATGAACGGCTCCGATTGCGGGGTATTCACCTGTTCGTTCGCCGAGCACATCAGTCGCAACTCGACGTTAACCTTCCGTCAGAACGACATGCCGAGTATTCGTCGTATCATGGTGTGGGAGATTATGAACGGACAAATGATGAGATGACGTCACAATGCATTATTGGTTGATGGTGTCTTGTTCCGCACGAGGGCGTGACGGGTTGGGAGAGTCGATTTTGCTTCAGTTTTCTAGAAAATTCGATTTTTTTCTGATCGTTATATTCATCAATGCGATGCCAATGACGTAGGGAAATAATGGGGGTTCCCCTCAGCTAGCTTGGTTTGGTTTAAAGCCGATATAACCAACTGATATTATTTAATCGAAAAGGGACCCAACTTTCTAAAGCCCTACGTTTGATTCCAGTGGTTTTGACCACGTTTAATTCAGGTCGGATGAGTAAGACAACGTAACTTCCGGTGTCACGATAAATCTCGTCCCATTAACTTAAAGTTCAGAGGATGAAAGTCGTGACTTATTTATTACGTATGAGCTGCCGCAATAGTTGAATTTCCTTTTGTCTGTATAAATTCTCCTGTTTTTACAGAACTACCAAAGTAATGAACAGAATAAAGTCTTAATATTGAACTATAAGGTCAAAATTGGTTTCTTTGCAAGATACACGTGTCCTTTTAGATCTCTTACTGCCCTTTGTTTTTCAAATGGAGATCGAAATGAAACAATTCCCGCCTAACTGGCAAGTCATTTTAAAAACCCGATTTTACGGTTCACTAAATGTGGAAAAAGTCTGTGGAAACGATAAATAGAAATTCTTTGATTCAAATAAAATTCTCGTTTTTGTTGAAACCTTGTGATTCTGGGAAATACATTATTTTTTCGTAAATAAAATTTTATTGAAATTGTGTGGTGATTTGCTGTGGATTAGGACTATCGGCCAGAAGTTTGTGGGTTCGAAACCAGCAGCTAGCTAGTGTAATTGGTCGCGTTGTGAATTAAAAGGCCATGCTAAAAAGGTACGTTTAAGCTATTAAGATAGGATATTCATGTTTATCCCTGTGAATGGGAAACCATGCGGGTTAACACACGGACAATCGTCAGATCACCCCGCGCCCATCGTCGGTTTACCGGAGCTATTGCAGTGTGTTGTATATGATAGACACGTATCTTCAATTTGGTGGAACCCATTAATCTGCTGGGTTCAGGCAATGTCCGTAAAGTACCTTGCCCAAGGACACAACCGACTAGCTAGCGACCAGTTTCGAACCTTAAACCTTACGGTTGAAAGGCGTCGCACTAAACCACCAGACTAACCGGTAAATTTCTCCCCTAGCGCTAGGCACTTGGATGACTTTGCCAAAATCCAGGAGATTAAAAGGTTCTACTAAAACTTAAAGAACAGTCTGATTCATACACGAAACAATGGCTCCGGTAAATCAACGGTGAGCGCGAGTGTGTCGGTGGACGTGGATGGCTGGGCGAGAGGTATAAACTATAATATTCTAAACAGTATTTTCACAGAACAACATGCATCGCCCAATATGCAGCCTCTTATACTGAGAAATGTTACAGCTGATTTTTCATATAATACATTTTATTTCGTTTTATTGGCATTGCCCAGTACCAAGCATGATGCCAGAAAAATGTTGAATTAAACACGATTTTCGATAAATAGTTATCACGATAAGCCAGACAACAGGACGATGTAAAGACATAAACTTTTGGTGTTTTTTCACCGAGCTAATTTTTGAACCCAAGATAGGCTCGTTGGTCTAGCGGTTAAGTGCGTCGCCTTTCAATCGAAAGGTTGTAGGTGCGAAACTCGTCGCTAGCTAGTCGGTTGTGTCCTTGGGCAAGGCACTTTACGGACATTGCCTGAACCCAGCGGATTAATTGGTTCTACCAAATTGAAGGAACGTGTCTATTATATACAACACACTGCAATAGCTCCGGTAACCCGACGGTGGGCGCGAGGTGATCTGACGATTGCCAGTGTAATAACCCCATTGGTTTTTCCATTCACGGGGATAAAGATAAAAAACCTATCCTATCCTATCCTATATCATATGATAGGCTCGTGACTAGGTCTGTTTTGTAAAGTATCGATCGCGTGAACCATTCGGCCAAACGATCATACCAACTTTACCAGCGATGTCGCAGAGAATTTTGGGATAGGCCTAGTCGAAATTACCTCACTGCCACCGTTGAGTTATTGTGTTGTGTATGATTGGCACGTTCTTTTATTTATCGTTGACGCATTAATTCAATGGCTCCTTGTGAAGTCTGCTACACGCTATGCCCATTGTTACAACAGACCATGTGCAGTCTGCTACATGATATGTTCATTAACACAGAAGCTTTGGGGTCAGTTTTCACACCAATGACCTTTCGTCTAGAAGACGACGCACTAACCTTATTCGCCCAAGAACGTGAATCAATTCGATATACGATCGCATTATCTCTACCACTGCCAATCAAACTTCTGGAAAGGTTCATTTTTAAAGCGGAGAATTATGATTTAAATATCACGGAAATGGGAGAATATTATCAATGATGCGCATTGACAACTATTGTCAAATTAATAATAGACCGATAGTGTATGCATTGATTTCTAAAGATGCAAACCATACGTTTTGCCCTCAGCTATCAACGTACCTTTAAATTGCTCTGTTTCGAGTTAAGATCAACATGCAGTTTTTCTCTGGTGTAAATATGTATGGTCAGTTTTGTTAACGCAACTAAGCACGGTATATATACCCAGACAAAAATTAATCTACTTTCCTCATCAGAAATTAAGCTAGTAGTAAGTATCGTTTTGTGTGGGGTATTTAGGTAGATATACAAATGGATATGTTCGTTAACAGAAGCAATGAAACAAATATAATCTTGCTTTGTTTTGTAATGCCCAGGAAACAGTTGCGTTTCTTGGAATGTCTAGGAAACGACATTAAACACTGTAGAATATGAAATTATTCCCAGCTTTAGGTATCGACGTTATATTTTCAGTAATATGGACTGGAATATAGTGACTCTTGTTTTGCTTGCCGTGGGGGTGATAGCCAGTATCTTTCATGGAGAACCAATGACACTGTTCAACGTTGTCAGTAAGTATATGAAGACGTTTCTCTGTTACATCTTTGAAACTTTTGTATATAAACAAATACGGTGATGTATGATGCGTTTCAGGTGGCGTGTTTATTTAGTTTGATTTATACCCAGTACAATTATGTTTGGTAATAATTATCCTACGAAATAATTATAATTTATTGTTAAAATAATTTAAAATGGACGTCGAGACAATTTTGATCCTGTGGGCTCAGTGCATGAGGCATGTATAAAACGACTAGATGTGGAGTGGTTTTGAACCCACACCTGTTCGGCTGACAGGCTAACAAGTATCACACCTGCTATCTGGTCGGACAATGGCGATTCAGTATAGGAGGATACTCATGTTTATCCATGGCTATCGTCAGATCATTTCGCACCGACCGACGTGTTAACGGAGCTATTGCTTGTTGTGGACGATTTCATCCGTTCCTTCAATTTGGTAAAACCCATCATTTCACTGGGCTTGAGATTCGTTTAGTATTTGCTTACCTGAGTCGTATAGATACTGGAGCATAATCGCTCGTAAAAGAACAAACATGCAACGGTACTGAGCAGGATAGTTAAGGGCGTAGTATGCTGTGTATTAAGTTAAAGAAAAAATAAAAATTATTTCGGGACCTTGCTTACGTTTAATGCTTTTTTAATTTATGATCCGGTGTTTTAAAAAGAGGCGGACAATAAATGTGTAGCCTTAAATTAAAACCGTATGCGTGACATTAACGTTAACTGCATAACGTTGACGTTATAGACGTAGCACAAAAGCACAAGATAGCTCATTGTTTTGTTTTACCAACCGGAAAATGACGTTCTATAACGACCATTGATATCACGTGCCGTTTCTCAGTTTCGAGCGCAAGGTGGACTCGTCATCAAGACCGGTATTATATAGAAATCAGTTTACGTATAACTGTACGGTCGTGTAGCCAAATGGTTAACGCGACCGATAAAAAAAAAAGTTTACGTATAACTGTTACGGTCGTGTGGACAAATGGTTAGCGCGACCGATACATATACCTACCTATATAAAAACGGTCCAAGTGACGAACCCATCATGGGTTCAAAACTTGGCTCAGTAAAAAAAAAGTTTACGTATAACTCTCGATAATCATTCAGCCAGACAAGGATTATTTAACAATATTATGCAGGTATAAACAAGTGGATCATGAAAAAATAACCTATTGAGGTTTTAAACGCTTCCTTTCTGCCTTGATTAATTGTTGGTTTAATGTAAATTTAATAAGCAGTTAATATTAACGACTTTCTTTCCTTTTCACTTCCAAGTTTTTACTACTTATTACAACAAAATAATAAGTTATCCCCAATTTACGGTGATAAAACATGAAGGTCATATGTTTCCTATAAACAACTATTTAGATTTTAAAGAGAATTTTCCTTGGCACAATTTAATAGCGCGTGGGTACGTTACTTTTACTTGCAATTGCAAAGTATTGGTATAGCGGCTATAGCCAATGCGAAATTAGTCAAAACATTTATGTGTGTCCCTTTATAACAATTTAAATAAAGTTTTTGTATGGATATGTTGGATACTCATGTTTATCCCCGTTAATGGAAAGTAGAACCATTTAATCGGCTGGGTTCAGGCAATATCCGTGAAGTGACTTGCCCACGTACACAACTAACTGGTTAGCAACCAGTTTTAAACCCTTAACCGTTCGGCTGGAAGGGGGTGCACTAAACTACCAGACTAATTTTAGCCAAATGGTGCAGGTAATGAGTAAGACACGAAAACCCGTTTATTTCTTGATTCATATATTATCACTCTCTTCTTAATGACCCAAATATTTACTTGTTAAACTGACAAATCCAACCACCAGATACTTTCAACTGCACCAACACTCAAGCTGTGGAGCGGATCAAATTCTCGTCACCATGTGGCGCTATATCCTCCCCATGTTACCCCCAACCAAGTGAAGGACTGAGAGAAGGCGTTAAAAGTTGGGAAGTTCAATCGGGCGGGAAGAATATGTCGGTCGCAGGTAAACATACTGAACTCTAGTATAACATATCGCAATGGGGTTAACACACGGGTAATCCTCAGATCACCTCGCACCGTCGGGTTACCGGAGCTATTGCCGTATATTGTGTATAATTCAGACGTTCCGTCAATTGGGTAGAACCCATCAATCACTATGTTATGATATATTCCGATTAATCCACAGAGGTTCAGGCAATGCCCGTTAAGTTCCTTGCATAAGGTCACAACCGACTAGCTAAGTGACCATTTTTTTAAACTTATTAAGCGCTCACTAGAGTTGCAATAACATTAATAAGAGCCACATCAGAAGGATGAAAGAGCCGCAGGTTGCCGACCGATGGAATATACAAAGTATTTTATATTGCACTGCACAGTTGTATCTAATCAGTTACTGAATAATTTACTAGTATATCTTGGTAGCTGTAATTTGTATTTCAGGATATCGCATTACAATGCACGATGTTAACATGGGGGATGGTGCTGTTCTTACCATTGGGAAATCGGACAAAACAAGTGGTGCAGGAACATTAAAAGTTTCAGGGTAATATTATAAATTTAAGTCACTGGCAGTTTGTTTTCGAAACCAGGATCCTTGGTTCACCAAACCGTATCTGGATTCGAATCTATAAACCCTGGTTTCCCACCGGCTAAATGGTTGTCCTTGGGAAAGTGTCCTTAAATAAGGCACTTATTAGCTGACTTTGCGTGAAGCCAGTTTGTTAATGGGTTTAACCAAACCAAAATACCGTCTTAGTGATATACACGCTTTCAAATAACTTTGTTAACCTGAAGGTTAAAAAACTGTGTGAGACGATAATCTGATGATTGGCTGGGGCATTCCTTTTACTAATCACGGAGATAAAACATGAATATTCTATACTTGGTTCTCAAACCGTGTCATAACTGCAAGCATATGAATCGTTCATGACATGGTTCCAACCTGAATGTGTGTCATTACTTCGAGCATGTTTTTCTTAGTTTCCACTAAAACGTTTTGCAGGGACATCACAATAAAAAGCGACACAACTTTGGAAAGGGGAATTACCGTCATCGAGAAGGGAAAAGGCATATTTGAGAAATCAAACGGGGACTATATTGATGTTGATTTCCCCGAGATGTACTTAACTTTTACATCTGTAACTCCAAATTCTAAACCTGGCTTCTCGTTCACCTTTTGTGCAGGTGGATTTTTTAGTACTTTTAAGGTGTATCATGCATTTTCTACGGCACACTTTATTAAGACTTTTTACATTGCTCTAAGGTAGGAGTGTATATAGAATCGTACTAATCGAAGGTCATATCGGATAATCCACAGGCGGTGCCACTTAAAGGTTATGACTGGTTATCCACTTTACATTAAATATCAAAAAACACTATTTAATGTACAAGGGCAACTCGAATTTTAAGGTGCGATCTAGTTTTAGGCACCGAACAACAACATTTATAAAACTCTAACACATTGGTATCTAATCAGTTATCAAATTTAATTCCAATTATTCAAAAATTAATTCGAGAAAGCTAATGGCTAAATACAGTATCCTGTGCAAGGGTTAGAAATAGTTTCTTTACTGATTTACCCAATAATTTGAGCTCTTAATCAGATTTCGACCAATGTGTGACCGGAAGGGCATTCTGTAAGAACGGGGGGAATTGTGTGCGTAAGGGATTTAAACAATACGATTGCATTTGTAAGAGTGGGTACTCGGGAACAAGGTGCGAAACTGGTAAGTCGGCAGACTTTGGTTTGCTTCGTACAAAGTAAATTACCTTTCCGAAATGCAATGTAGGGGACAACCAACAGTGCACAGATGGGGCGTGTGACCCGCTCGCCTCTTGTGCGACATCTGACGGATCCATAATGTGCAAATGCAAGGACGGATTCACCGGACGTGGCAGGCCGGGGGAATGTGTTGGTAAGTGTTAAACAGCTTTTTAGTATGGTCGTGCGGCCGAATGGTTGGTATGGTCGTGTGGCCGAATGGTTGGTATGGTCGTGCGGCCGAATGGTTGGTATGGTCGTGTGGCCGAATGGTTGGTATGGTCGTGCGGCCGAATGGTTGGTATGGTCGTGCGGCCGAATGGTTGGTATGGTCGTGCGGCCGAATGGTTGGTATGGTCGTGCGGCCGAATGGTTGGTATGGTCGTGTGGCCAAATAGTTAGCGCGAACGGTACATATACCAACTCCTTTACAAAAAAGGTCCTGGGGTCGAGCTCATCCTATCTTCGAAATTTGGCTTAATAAAAAAAACACTGAACCGCTTTTATTTATATACGTATGTGTAGCTAGGTTTGTTCTATTCTGCTTTATTTTCTATTTCAATCAGAAACTTAAGATGTTTATATACAATTCAAAGCAAAATGAATTTTTCATCAAATACAAGTTTGTAGGATTGCTTACTGCAGAAGCCACGGTTCTAAAACAGTTGTCACTAATTTATGCTCGAAAACAAAGACGGCATGGCAGTATGTAGAAAAAAAGGAAGTTTCAAGAACGTTAAAGGGTTGGTTTTACAACCGTGTAAAGGGGGAGTCATATCGAACCAGTAATACACGATGAGGACAACATAAGTTGCATATTAAATAAAGACAAAATCGCGGATTTGATATGTTTAACAACTACATAAAAGTTACTTCTATTTTCTTTATTGTAATTGACATTAAAAATTCTTGGTACTTCTCTGAAGCTTCTTTTGTTAGGATCTTTATTAACATATCTTAACTTGACATGGTAAGTTTTGAACGACTCTTTAAGTACATTCTTATGATTAAATCTGTATATTGGTTCCCTTCACCAATATGCCTACACATGCTGTATATGAATCGGTTGCGCTAACCATTATTCACAAGGGATTTCATTACCAGCTGTAAACCTCACATCAAAGTAAAAATATATTTTTATCTATAAAGATATCGATGAATGCGCTACAGGATGGCATGCTTGCGCAGATGGCGAGACATGTACAAATACGGCTGGTGGATTCCAATGTACTGATAAGAATGGAGAAGTAAAGCAATTGGGTGGCGGCTCTGGTAACCGAAAATATTTAATATTCGTTTCTTAGCATATTTTTCGTTTTCATTATTGGCCTATTTTATTGAATAAGTAGATATTTTGTTTTGTGTAATTAACCGTTTGTCAAACTATTTTTTTTTTACATTTTCTTCTTATAACCAGTTTTATCGTAATGTCTTATTTTTTCGACTATCGAATTTACAAAAAATGGCTTTATTGTAGGTAAATGAACAAAAAGTATCGTTTTCATAATAGTGCTGACATCCGAAGAAGAACCAACATGCGAAATGCACCCAACAGCACGATTGCGGGCATGCGAGACGGGTAGATGCATAGGTAGTTTACGAACCATGGATCTTGGGTGTGTCAAACCTCTCAAAGCGGTGCCTGCAGCCAAGGTTACTTCCGGAAACCCAAGTGAGCGGGGTTAAATAAAGTCGGGTGGTTAATTGATACATAGGATACGATAGAGTAGGTGTTTATGTTTATCCCCATAGATGAGAAACGCAAGGAGTATTATTATATCGCCAGATGACCTTGCGTCCGCCGTCGGTTTGACGAAAGCATTTTGACTTTGTTGCATGAGGTTTTCAATTTGGTAAAACCAATAAATTCACTGGGTTGAGGTCTGCTAAGTGCCTTGTCCAAGTACACAACCGACTAGCAAGCGACCAGTTCTAAACATGCCACCTTTCGGATGAAATACGACGTATACTAACCAACCAAGCTTATCGGCGGGAACCATATATCTAAACACGTTTGATTGAAACTTAGATTTAATGAACTTTTGAGGGAAGTTTGTAAAATAATTGACAGATGTGTGTAATCTGCAGTTTGACTGATTGGTGTGTAATATCTTTAGTAAGATTGTCCGATAACAGGAGTGTGGTTCCATTTAGTGAACAAAGTATGTGCTATGTCGAAGTGACGTTTGTGGATTGTTTACCACTTAAAGTTCGATTGACAGGTTACCTAACCCTGCCACGAGTAAACTTTGGAGGAGCGATACATTTTGACGCGGCCACAGCGAATAACAAAAAGTGTGTCTTTGATAACCAATATTTCTCTGTAAGCGAGTTATCAACAAACTACATTGGAGTTAGTCAAGATGTAAGTATCACCATTTTTATGTCACTTGATGTTCATGTTTATTCAAGGGAATGGAGCAAAGCCGTAGAGGTTATCACACAAGCAATCGTTAGTATAGAATATCTATATCTATTTTTATTTCACATTCGGTAACAATTTAGCATCTGAAGTGTGTTGTATCACGTACCGAAGCAATTAAAATACGTTAAATACTATGAAAACTTTGCGACACATTTTTCACAACATTGAATCGTACGCATCAATAAGTGGCTTGCCTAAAGACTGATGTGCAAACCCAGTGCAAACTGACCTCATTACAATGTCTGTCACCCATAATCCTGCCACAGGAAGTTTTTTACAGTTTAAAATTAAAGCTTTGATCTGAACCCTAACCCAAAAACCCTTTAAAATTTACTTAAATTTTAGATTTGATACCCTTCCGTACATCGGGAACTTTTTCCCAACAAAACAGGTATAGCAGATGCAAAATCCACACCGTTATTTCACAATGCACTGCTCCATCGTTACAAAACTTTACAGCTAAACGAGAACACCGGCGCGCAGCCTAGCACATGCTGCTTTCAACAAAACAAACATAGGGGAATGGCCACTATTGTTACTCACCAAACACTCATTTAAATACCATGACTCATGGGCTACCACTCGAGAGGGCCACACGTTGCGCGATTACTTTTGTGGGATTTTGCATTAATTAGTTGGTTCCTCTGCCGCTACCTCTACTTATTTATGGCTCTGGCGATCCATACTCCGTCACGAAAGGTTATTTTATTCTTGATTAAATGCAGATAAAGTAAAACACATAGTTAAACTAATTTCGGCAATCCTTCTAGGATATGACAGCAAACGCGGCGCGGTTAGATAACTCTTATTGTCCGCTCGGTCTGTGTTTCTGTTCGTTCTGTTTGCCAAGCTTAAGACGCTCTATATTAAACGCCACGAAACAAACACACATTACGTGACAGGAAGCATTAAGAATTCGTTCCAAAGTCCGTATCAGAGCAAATAAATTTACACAAAGACTCGTGAGAATTTGGTCCAAAGCCCGTTGACAGGACGTTTAAAATCGTGGTAAACCTAATTTATACACAACAACAAAAATCACAACAGGGACACGAAATTTCTACACTTTCAATATTTTACGAGTTCATGTGCAAGTCAACTATTCAACCTCCCAGTTATATATTAAGTCACGTATTCCTTACGTGTTGGTTAACCGATTTTCTAATCTATCACTGATTCTACACGCGAATGGTTATTGGTGTTCTACTTCATTAGTTATATATATTGCCATTACTAGTTATAATTACATAGTTGAAAGCTATATTTTTTAGTACCGATGAATTTAAAAAAACAAAGTACGAACAATGAAAGTTCAGTATCCAAAACACATGTAACTTGTTAAACGTAATGAACTGACAACGTACAACCAAAAATCATCTGAGCTACTCTGAACATGCATATATATAATGTTGTTAATTTCCTTTTTTAAATGCTTTCATTTTAGTTCTATAAACATGAATATCCTCTCCCATACTAAAACAAATATACTCTGAACTGGACGAACATTTATTTAAAGAAAGAAAAGCAGCCCAATAAGCAGAAAATAAAATGTCTTGACCCCTAATCAAATCGTGTCTTTAATTAAAGCCTGACTATTCTTAATTTCCTTACAAAATCAATTATGGGATAGGATATTCATGTTCATCCCCGTGAATGGGAAAACGTAAGAAACGTTAATCGTCAGATAACCTTGCACACCCACCATCGGGTTACAGGAGATATTGCAGTGTGTTGTGTATAATTCACATGTTCCTTTAATTTGGTAGAACTTATTAATCCACAAGGGTTAGGCAATATCAGTTGATTACTTTGCCCAAGGATATGTGGCATCGTAAAAAAGATTTGACATAGAAATAAAATATTCTAAAATTGTTTCAAATCGACAGATAACGCAATACAATCGGTTTCCATTCGCTAGTCGGAATTGGAACCCAGATGGTAGCAATAGGTTCTCATTCCCCAACGCAACCGTTACATCCATATGTACCACAGCGGGTTGTGGGACTACTGACGCAATTGTCGGGGCAGTGTTTAAAGGTACTGAAGTCTAGTTTCAATATATGACACATTTTGCTTGTAGTATTTGGCGTTCAAAAATCTTACCTTACACTGTAGGACTTGAGAAATATACTTGATGTTAAACCCCACATGTTTAGTTAATATATCGTTACATTTTTAGTTAATATGTACCAAGTTAACACAACTAAAAAGTTTGTTTTGTGTCTAACAAGTTTTAATGTGTTCTTTAACATCCGATACCTTGAATGATTTGCTGTTAAGAAGGAACAACTAATGAAAATATTAAAATGACGCCATGTTATCATCAGCTCATTAATAGTTAAGAAACAAATTCTAAATGTTGAAAAGGCTTATGGTTTTGGTTCCTAACACACCAAAACTAAATCTTACCACAACGCGGGCACGAGCAGTTTCGACGCTAAAATGTTTGTTTAAATGTGCCATAAACATCGATTATTTGTTTATATTTGGTATATGTTATTTTGAATAAAAAAACGTACATTGCGAAACAATCCTTCACCTACTACATTTTATGATAGTTATACTATGGCCTTTTTCACATTTGCATTGTGTTCTCTTTCGAAGGCCAAATTACTCGTCAAATATGGTATATTCATCCGGAGAAACATCATGAAATAACTGTTCCCTATGGTGTCAGCTGAAAGCGTGGTTAAGTGATAATATATTAAATAACATTGTGGTATTTTTAACTGATTTAATCGCACTGATACACAAGAATAAACACCAACACACAATAATAACATATGTTTTTCGATTGCGGAAATGTGATGGCATTAAACCCTACCCAGGCACTACGAGCGCAGCAATGATCGATTTAGATGTCGATCAGCAAGATACGCCAGAGGTATGGGGTCTCACATTGCATATTCCTGGCATGTTTAAAGGCAAATATCAACCAGCAGCTGTGCAAATCCAATCCAAAAGAATCCCAAATGTGAATATAATACCCAGAGGCTATGCGGTTGGAAGTTTGGGAAGATTTAAGAGGTAGGATTTTAACGGGAAAATATTCGAATAGATAATATAAATATGTCATGCTAACTAGATATCTGTTGTTTTGTGGGTTATTGACCAGATATTTTATGGGGATTGGTAACAAACAAAAAAATGCAATACCTGTTTTCTAAACACGAACAATAGATATTGTTTATACGGGAGTTAGAATACAACCTTCGAACCTTCGATCGGTAAAAATAAAAAATACAAACTCATTACATTGACAGCAAACTGACTGATATTCAGTGGGAAAGCGATTATTATAAAGAGATATTTGGTAACGCTACAACACTTTCAATTCGACTTGTTATTGATTTATACGATCAGTACTCACACATGGGAAGAATAACTGGAAGTATCGGTATGTTGAAACAAGCTAAAATGTATCGAACTTATTAATGTTATATCAAAGAAGTTTATATTGCTGTGATTAACAAACGACAAAGAAATATGACCATGAATTCATTCTATCAAGACAATGTTCACCAAGTGCCTTACCCAAGTCCATAAAAGCCTAGTAGTCACCGACCAGTTTTAAACCTATGTCTTAGAGCAGGGGCGTGCAACTATTTAGCGCAATGGGCCACAACGTACAAGTATAGAGATACCGGGGGCCAGACCATCAAACAACTTATATTTTGTATGGCGGCTTTCCTTTTTCGGCAATTGCTTCAGCTATCTTTATGCTCAGTTTTGTAACTAACTTGGTAGACATTCGTTCGAACTTGGTTAAGCTTTTTTGTATAATAACATGCTCCAATAAAGTAAGATCACGTAATACTGTACCACTGCCGGAACAAGGCAATTTTCCAACAATGCACATTATTTTGTAACAATGGGAGGTCGTCACAGTAATGTTAACATAAATTTAATCGGAGTGTGAAGTAGTCTTATACTGTCTTTAAAAATGCCAATAATGCCGTTACAATTTAGAAAACGTTTTTAAACTATTAGGCTACGAAGTATGAAGTCTGTAGCGGGCCACGTAAATAGGTACCGCGGGCCATGCTGTGGCCCGCGGGCCGTATGTTGCACCCCTCTGTCTTAGAGGGAAAAGCAAAGCCTCAATATAGATTGGGTCTATTTTTTTTGATTTAGCACATTCTAAATAGTTATCCATAATTTAGGACAACCACTGTATATAGTCTACAAACTTTTTTTTCAACCGAGCCAGATAGACCAGTCACTACGACCGTTTTGTATATAAGAGTCGGTATATGTATAGATCGTGTTAAGCTTTCGGGCATACGACCGCACTATTTAAGGTTTAAGTTAGGAGTTATTATTCATTATCCTACTGCCACATTCAAATTATTAGACCAGAGTAGTTTAAGCTGTCGAACTTGTTAAACAAGGCTCTGTCCGTTTATACTTGTAGAAACAACAAATTAACTTTATGTTATCTGATAACCGACGAAACAGATATGTAAACAATATTTTATGCTTGTAGCCTATACATCAATATTTAGCCGTTAACAGGTTTTTACCAAATTTTCTATTGCTTGAGTGTTTGTATAAACTGATATAATTTCATTAAATTTATATATTTTTTCTAAAATTTAGGAGACTAATTTGTGTGCTAATAACCCATCAGGCTTAACCAGTGATGAAGACCCATTAGAGTTAACAAGAGGAAGAATCCTTCTTCCCGTAAACAAAAACTTGGGCCCTGCACCCGTTTATTATAACTCCATAAGTCAGAGAATCTCTATTGATTTGTCAACTAGTGTCGAATGTGATGTCAATGGAAACTTCGATATCCCAGAAAATCTTAACTTGGGAGTTATTTACCCCAACTGCACGTAAGTGATTTCTTTGTATCGTACAACAATATACTAATTACAGTAACATGACTATTGGCCAGAATATTCTTGAATAGTTGCACAAACTTAGACACAAAAAAATGGACAATTCAAGCACTTTAATAGCATTGTACAGTTGACTAAATAAAGGGTTCTGTGCAATCTTTACTAACATTTGCAGGAAACCAATCGAAGAATGCATTGAACCAATTACAAACACACCGTTGAAATTAGCAGGTGGTGAATGGTATAATAGGTATGGTGGAGTGGTGGATGTAGACATAAGTGGACACACAATTCCAGTGAACATATCTACTTCAAGAATAGTTCTTTATTCAGATGTTGGAAACACAAGGTGGATTTTTGTTTGATAAAATTGTTAGCGTATTTATAAAAAAGTGTTAATGGAGATTGTATGCTTGTAAATAATGAATAATTTTACAACACTTTTTATTGTAAAGTATTGTGAAAAGCGTATTTTTGAATAAAAACAAGTGGCTGAAGGTGACACGAATAAAAAACATAGCAAAGCAACCACAATTTAATTCCATCTCTTTTGTTTATTCCTCACCAAAAAAACTACATGTGAACATATTTCCAAGCGTAATTTCTGAAATAATTATTTAAAAAGTTTGGGGTAAAAATCTCAATAAATTTAATCATGTAATAGCTTAACCCATATTTTAGTACTTTTGCAATAGTGACACATTGATGTTGTCAACACTTTAGTTAACTCTGAACTAGACATGGTTCAAGAACAATATAACCATTGTTATATGTTCTTCGCAGAACACCAATACTGGTAGAATCTGAGAATGGTATTCAGATTGGATTGATGAATAAACTTGCAAGGAGGTTGAATGTCGGCGAAAATACAAACTTCACTGGATTTATATCGCAATTTGGTGGGTTTTGGGTTTCTAATATTGTGAGTTTGGTTTTGTATAAACACCGATCACTGCAATACATTGTAATGCCGGTACATAGATATTGCACAGTTGCTTCAGTGGAGGTATTGATTATTCTGATTTGCGAAGTAAGAATTCTATCCTGTCATTTCCGACATATTAGTCTGGTGGTTTAGTGGGTCGCCTTTCTAGCTCGTCTTTGTGTCCTTGGGCAAGGCACTTAACGGTCGTTGCTTGAACCTAGCGTATTAAAAGGTTCTACTAAATTGAAAGGAACATGTGAATCATACACAACACACTCCAATAGTTCCGGTAACTCGAGGGTGGGCGCGAGGTAATATGACGAATGCTCGTGTATTTGTGGGCTCGCGCTTTCCTTTGTAGTTTAACTGACCGAGGCGTTGCCTGATTTTGCTTTTGCTTGCTGCCTAACGGTCTCTCGCGAGCTGCGCAGCGGAATGTCTAGTTTCCACAGAACGCCCACCAAATGTTATGGTAGCCACGATTTATAAAGTCGAAATCTCAAACTCGAAGTCTATAACTCTTGATTTGGTTTAGTTGTATTCTGCGTCTCATTCAATATACTGTTACGTTCGCGAAGCAAGTTACTTAGTACGTTATTGGCATCACGCAAGTTATCTCAAGTACGTTATTGTAGGTTATTTTTTTAGTAGGTTATTCAAATTTCCAGAATATATAGGGAATTTACAAGGTGCAAAAAGTTTACGTGCAGACGTTTCACATCTGCACGTTTGACTAACTGTGGGAAATAAGGTGGAAAACTATGTTAATGATTTAAACCACAGGAAATACAAAGGGCCGTACAAGGTGATAATTACGTACAAAGTAATAAAACGTGAGAGTCGGTAAACTTGAAACGCAAAAAAACGACGTTAAAACATAAAATGTTTTAGACACAAATTAAAACAAATATATATTATACGAAATGCTACATATTAACCTCCTTGGTTTATCCTATCGTACGGATAAACATGAATATCCTCTTCTATCCATTTAAAGTACGTTGCTTAGTTTAACTTTACTTGGATAATATTATTTAAGCCATTTGTTTTCTTATGTTATAAGATAACCATTATCTTATCGTTGTGCTAATATAAATCAGACGACTTCCAGGTCAGCCTGTGCGAGCAGCAGCATTAGAAATTGGAGTCATAAGTGCTGAAAGTACCACCGACTGCAACAGATCAACTTGTTTTAAGTACATCCTTTTACTTTGTAAATTTTAAGTAAAACCATTTACTTGCAATCTTTATGTATAAGTCAGATTTGTTTTTTGAGTTATTCCGTTTGTATCCAAAGGACATCTAATTTACCAAAATTAACTTCCAAACTTAACTCCTTGCAGTGCACTATCTGTCCCACTATCAGCTATTGACTTCCCTTCACCAGCACCTACAGGCTCAACAGGGCTGACAACAACCAGGGTAACAGCTATAGCAAACCCGGGCAACCCTAGAGGATGTGGATTGGATGGGCAATTGTACAGGGTGCGGCTATTTTACAGGTGGAAATTGTTTAAAATATAATCTTACACGCGCTTCTGTGAATACGGAATGTTTTATGTTATCAGATTTAAAACATTACAGCAACAGAGACTTCGAATGGTTTGTGCCCAAACAAGCGTCAACATTTTTAGTCGTGAGGCGCTTTTCGCAAAAAGGATATTTTTTGGTTGGTTAATCCAGTGCATTATGGTGTGGTTACGGTCGTGTGGCCGAATGGTTACACGACCGATACATATTCCAACTTACATACAAGAAACGGTCTTAGGGACAAGACTATCATGATTTCGAAGTTCGGCATCATTCCAAGATTCGAAAGGCACTTGTAAAAGTTTAATCCTATCATACCCCGTTCAAACTAGTTTTACACGGAGCTAATTAAACAAGCACTTAGGTATTGGGATCCATCAAATCGAACCGACCCTCGAAAATCCATTTGTTACTTCAACCCCGGGGCCTTAGAAGGAGACCCAAGGAAAAAACAATGCGAAAGTGAAGGTTCAAAAATCGTAAATATGGCAACGATAACTCCAGTGGTACACATTTACGATGAAGTACAAGTTAAAGAAAAGCCAACGTGGTATGATGTTAAAGGTATGTGACCTAGTTTATCAGATAGAGAACGAAATAATTTTAGCTTTTTTAATTAACATAAACTTTTTAGGTATTTATGATCAGTGTTGGATACTACCGAGCGTAGTTTTGTATTTGCATTAAAATAAATTTACTTTTCAGAAATATTTGTTCAATATCACAACCTGTATCCTGTCATGTGGAAAAACGGGATTGTAGATTTGCATTCCTACCAAGATATCAAGAAAAACAAAGCGATGCTTAACTACTTCGATGTTTCATCTCGACATGTTTGATCCCAGGTCTGACCAAATAATGCTTGGACAGATGTAGTAAAATGTGACGGTTATGACAGTGGCTGTACTTTGCTACATCTTTTTTGGATGCAGAGGGTGGTATGGGTAGAGATATCTTATAGGTATCGTCCTCCAAAAAAGGAAAAAATGTACTCTTCGAGTAGAGTATCATTCCCTAGTTAATACCAAGCAGCTTCTTATACCAATACGTTGAAATTAATCCTCCACAATGTGGCTAAAAGATCATAAGCTAGTTTCACTCTTTTTTTTATCCGGGTCAAAGAATTGAATCTGTAATTAAGGATTATTATTTTTTAGTAGTTAGTTTTAGTTTACCTTTTTTTTTGTTTCCAAGATAAAAACAAAACACGAAGCAGTACCTTTGATTATATTTCAATAAACGAAAAAAAACGGCAAAACGACTGTCGTTAAAACACGTCTAAAAACCAATAACTACTTACTTACGGTATATTTAGACGTGGCCGCCAAACCTACATAATAAAAATTAAAGTAAGTAAAATTTGGACATAAATGTTTATAAAAATATTATTACACCATTACAATATGCCTAGAAGAAAAGTGTGAGGTTAAATGATCCTTGCAATTCTGGTTATTCGATATAAGTTGTTAGAAAACGTACATCAGTCGTGTCACTACAACTATTGTATGTTGCAACTGCAAGTTTCCGAAATTATGTTAGTGTTATTTGGCTTCATTATTTTCTCTTAAACAAAATTAACTTTCTGAGTTTCTATACATTTATTTCGTTTAAGTCTATGTTTCTGGTGTTACACTATACATAATTTGCTTTCATGTTAAGGTTCATGCCAGTAACTAGAGATCTTTCAAAGAGCAAACAACAACTTATTAAGAACTGGATGGCCACCGGAATGCCCTACAGTTATCCTGGAGACCCATCAGGTATAAAAAGTGTGTTGCTTTATCGTTTTACATACATAAAAAAGAATGCAGAACAAGATATATTAAAGTTAAAATTAAGACCACGGTTGGAAAATCAGGGTCTTTTTGATTTATTAAATCTATATTGGGATAGAATACTAAGGATCATTTGTTTAGAACCACGACCAGTTTTGGGACGCTAATTATTTCATTAAAATGTAAACAAATTTCTATTACAGGAGAGGAATTATTTTCCTGTGACTCGAATACTCTTGAAGCTAAAATAGCAGAGCTACACAAACTTGGGGAAGCGGCAATAATAACAGAGTTGACCACTGTTGCACCTTATGTTACCGCCTGGTTAAGTTTGAAAACAGAGTACGGACGGAATCTGGAAGTTGCAAAAATAATAAAGTCGGTATTTGTGGAAGAAATGTTGCATATGTCTCTTGCAGCAAACTTCATTAATTCGGTGAGCTAATTAAACTATAAAGATAAATGCTTCTTGTCTAATTTGCTACATCTGGCTGATGAGTTTTATAAAGCTTTGTCCCGTCGTGTGGTCGACCGGGTAAGGGCGGAGATGTTAACGAGATGCCGATTTCGATCTTTAACCTCAACACTCCGTTGATTTACTTTTTAGGCTGTTCCGTGGATAAGGCGTTTATTTAAGGTTGCCTAGATCGAGTGGATTCAAATGAATTCACACACACACACACACACACACACACACACACACACACACACACACACACACACACACACATATATATATATCAGTTGGATGTAAATATATTCCTACTAAAAATGTTGTCGCAATAACTACTTTGTGTTGTAATATATGCACATTATTGTCTTTTGTCTTAGGTTTAACGGCCGCATCCGCCATATTTATTTAATTACAGTATATCCTCTTTTATACGACGTGTTTTAACAACTATTCGTTTTGCCGTCCTTTTCTGTTCCTGTGCCGCGATTTGATTCGCTTGCCATTTTATAATACTGGGACAAAAAATGAATAAAAAAAATAAAAATAAAACAAAACACAAAGTTAACCTGACATACGTGTACCAGGTTGGGGGAACAGTTAATCTCACCAGCATGGCTCTCCTCCCTCAATATCCAACTCCACTCGGTTCTGGAACATTCTTTGATCTAATGCCGGGTGTTTACGTGACAATCGAACCGATGTCTACTGGTTTGGCTGGCAGCCTCTTCGCTGGGATTGAGACGCCGGCAACTGCACAGGAACAAGAGGTTTATGATAGGATATTCATGTTTATCTCCGTGAATGGAAAAACCAAGAGGGTTAACACACATTTACACGTTAATTCAATTTGGTAGAACCCATTAATCCGCTGGGTTCAGGCAATGTCCGTACAACCCTTCGGCTGAACGGCGACGCACTAAACCACCAGACTAATCTGTCGGACTGTTTGTTTCTTTTATTGTTGTAAGGTTTATTTTTATTTGTGTTTTTATTAAAAAATAATAACATTTTGTTTTGTTTAGATGTTCCACTCAATAGCAGAACTTTGGGAGTTGCTGAACATCAAAAGCGGAGTGAAAAATCCAAAACCTAAATCAAGAAACATGCAGAATCTGCTAAATGATTATCAGAAAGTCAAGCTGAAACGAAAATCCAGCTTAAGAACGGCACTAAACAAAGAACTAACACCCATGGAAACTTGGCAAGAAATTTATAACTTCTCAGTGAACAGCATAAAGGCGTTATCTTCTCTAACCTACCAATACAATAGGAGCTTTTTATTTGAGAGTGCTCCTCTTTACCTCCATGTTGGAGTCTTGCACACAAATGAACGCGTTAAATGGCTCTAATGCCAGTCCGACCATCTTCACCGGGAATGTGGAATGGCAAGTGAATATGGACGCTTGGCATAACCCTGAAGATCAGACAGACAGCAACAACGATTCTCTAGAAGGTTCGGCAAGCATTCCTATCAGTTTACTATACACCCCGCTGTTCCCCATCGTTAATTTGCAGAATGCAGTTGAAGCAGTGATAGAGATAGTATACCAAGGAGAGGGTGGGAGCCAATGTACCCCGTTTGTAACTGACCCGACGAAGGAAAACCCGAATCCCGAAAAATCTCATTATTACCGATTTTTAGAGATCGCTCACCAGAAAGAAATAGTAAAAATGAACGTCCCTAATGGTTGGAACGCTGGTTTGACTTGTTTAAACCTCACTGGTCTTAATTGTAGCAATGAACTCCAACCCGGTGAGAATTACTGCTACGGAGGCGCTGCAATTCCCCTGAACGAAGATGGGGTTTGGCCATTGGTAAAAAACCCACAAAACGGAATGTACAAAGAAAACACAAAAGCTTGGAAACTAAACCTAGAATTCAATAGAATATACACTACGTTGCTTAAATGCTTGCAGGTTAGCTTTGGAGGGAATCCAAGTCTAATACAAGGTTGCTACAGCTACATGTACCAGCTAACGGGTGGCGGGCAAGAGACTAGTGGCCACGCCGATAGGAACACAGGGCGACACAGATTTCATTGAGAAGCCATGCACAAACTGCCACGCATCGCCAACATGGACATTCTTGAGGAAAATCACCTACAGAGCAGGCTTCCCTTTACAAGGATAAGGCCGATAGTTTAGCTTTGATATATCATACACATCGATGATTTATTCAAGAAAATGATAAACATTTAAAATCAAATAAAAAATATTTATTACATACCGCATTTCTGTCATGTGCGCGATTACGAAGTGTTAAAAGGTGTTATCGTTGATACTAGTGTTGTTAAATATATGAAATTGTGAAGTCAAACGACCAAAACGCTGGGGAAATCGGTTTTAATTTTATAACACCAAAGAAGTGGCTACAATGATTACGCTTAACACACAAAACATGTAGTCAAAGTTAAAAGTATCTAAAAAGTGCGTGTTAATAAGATTATAACAGAGATAGCTCTTCTGGCTAAGTTATTACGGTTACCTTTTAGACCAGCAGTGGTTCTTTAACTTTTATAGTTCATCATTAACGATAGTCATTTATGCTCATATCTCTCCCAGCCTCAAAAATTAAATTTAGGAAAAATGTAACATTAATTTATTTTCCATTTTGCTGCTTAGTGTGAAGGATGCAACTGTATCCGTTTAATTTGAGGCTTTGTTAAAGACAACGCACATCAAAGATCTGCTTCGTTTTAAAGACAACGCACCGCTCGCCCCAAAACTTTAAGAATCCCTGTTTTAGACAGTCGTCAGAAGCAGAATTGGTTGTAACTAGAGAGTGTCAACCACGTGTTTAATCATCATATTTGACATTTTTGTATGCCATATATATCCATGCTACATCGTCCCCTAACCCCAAATTGTATTTTATACACCGAGTATGCAGTTTGTTTCTGCAAGCATAGACGCATGGGTCCCAGAGTTATCAACCCAAATGTTTTTTTTCTATATTTAGTTTAAAAAAGTATAATCGTGTTATATTAACGAAAATTTTACCACAAATGTTTTAAATTAAAACTTCTTTTTAAGCGCTGTAGTGAAATAAGGTAAATTCGAAAAACAGAACGATTTAGTTTTTCATGGCTTAGGGGAATTCCCCAAGGGTTCACTACATAAGTTTCGTTTTTTACATATGTAAGCCATGTTATCTAACAATTCTTAAAGTGTTAATCCGATTTGACGACTCCTTGTTGTTAAAGATTTCTGTGCGATGTGGCATGCCTGTCACAATCATAATTCAGGAACATATCCCCGTTTTTAAGGGAATCACCCTAAGTAAATGTTTATTTTCCTTTAATTACAACAGAGTGACTAACGGACCAAAATTGTACCAATATTGATCAAAATAAGAGCAGCCGTTTAAGCGCTATGCCAAAAAAGGCAATTTAAAAAAATACCGTTTTGGGTTTAAACGTCTCAGGGGAATTTCCCTAGATTAACCACCCAGAATTTTGTCTTTTGCATACCTAGACAATGTTGTTTAATAAATGACTTTTTTATTGCGATTCCATTACTTCCTTTTGGTAGATGTCAGACGCCATGCCATGCCTTTCA